>SJYQ01001894.1:652686-664145 GCA_006410935.1 Redunca redunca | reverse complement strand
TCTATGTAGAGGATCATGTCATCTGCAAACAGTGAGAGTTTTACCTCTTCTTTTCCAATGTGGATTCCTTTTATTTCTTTTTCTGCTCTGATTGCTGTGGCCAGAACTTCCAGAACTATGTTGAATAGTAGCGGTGAGAGTGGGCACCCTTGTCTTGTTCCTGACTTTAGGGGAAATGCTTTCAATTTTTCACCATTGAGGATAATGTTTCCTGTGGGTTTGTCATATATAGCTTTTATTATGTTGAGGTATGTTCCTTCTATTCCTGCTTTCTGGAGAGTTTTTATCATAAATGGATGTTGAATTTTGTCAAAGGCCTTCTCTGCATCTATTGAGATAATCATATGGCTTTGTTTTTCAATTTGTAAATGTGATTAATTACATTGATTGATTTGCGGATATTGAAGAATCCTTGCATCCCTGGGATAAAGCCCACTTGGTCATGGTGTATGATCTTTTTAATGTGCTGTTGGATTCTGATTGCTAGAATTTTGTTGAGGATTTTTGCATCTATGTTCATCAGTGATATTGGCCTGTAGTTTTCTTTTCTTGTGGCATCTTTGTCAGGTTTTGGTATTAGGGTGATGGTGGCCTCATAGAACGAGTTTGGAAGATCTTCCAGCAAACAAAAGCCCAGGTCCAGACGGATTCACAGCTGAATTCTACCAAAAATTTAGAGAAGAGCTAACACCTATCCTACTCAAACTCTTCCAGAAAATTGCAGAAGAAGGACCCATCTTTTAAAAACTGAGCCATGCTCTGTAATACAAGGAGACACTTGATGTCTTTCATATATCATACGTATGCTTTTATAGACATAATGTGGAGAGCACTCAGAGTCAAAGCCCTTGACTTCAGAACACAAGTAAAAATTATCTTTGTGCTGAAACATCCCACTTCCATGAGCACCTGAGCTACTGAAGAAACCTCTTCCACTCTATCTATAATAGGCTATGTAATGATACTCACCTTATTTGATACATGAACTCTTTTGATCATCAGAAAGACCTTTGAACTTGGGAAGTATTTGTTTCACTATACAGATCATTTAGTTCAGTTCAGTATCTCAGTCATGTCTGATTCTTTGCAACCCCCATGGACCACAGCGTACCAGGCCTCCCTGTCCATCACCAACTCCCAGGTTTAACCAAACTCATGTCCATTGAGTCAGTGATCCCATCCAACCATAGCATGCTCTATCTTCCCCTTCTCCTCCTGCCCTCAATCTTTCCCATCATTAGGGTCTTTTCAAATGAGTATCTCTTTGAATCAGGTGGCCAAAGTATTGGAGTTTCAGCTTCAACATCAGTCCTTCCAATGAACACCCAGGACTGATCTCCTTTAGGATGGACTGGTTGGAACTCCTTGAAGTCCAAGGGACTTTCAAGAGTCTTCTCCAACACAACAGTTCTAAAGCATCAATTCTTTGGTGCTCAGCTTTCTTTATAGTCCAACTCTCACATCCATACATGACTACTGGAAAAACCATAGCCTTAACTAGATGGGCCTTTGTTGATAAAGTAATGTCTCTTCTTTTTAATATGCTGTCTAGGTTGGTCATAACTTTTCTTCCATGGAATATGAGTATTTAAATTTCATAGCTGCAGTCACCATCTGCAGTGATTTTGGAGCCCAGAAAAATAAAGTCAACCACTGTTTCCCCATTTATTTGCCATGAAGTGATGGGACCAGATGTCAATATCTTAGTTTTCTGAATGTTGATCTTTAAGCAACTTTTTCACTCTCTTCTTTCACTTTCATCAAGTGGCTCTTTAGTTCTTCACTTTCTGCTATAAGGGTGGTATCATCTGCATATCTCAGGTTATTGATATTTCTTCCAGCAATCTTGATTCCAGCTTATGCTTCATCCAGCCCACAGTTTCTTATGTTATACTTTGCATATAAGTTAAATAAGCCTGACATACAGCCTTGACATACTCCTTTCCTGATTTGCAACCTGTCTGTTATTCCATGTCCAGTTCTAACTATTGCTTCCTGACCTGCATGCAGATTTCTCAAGAGGCAGGTCAGGTGGTCTTGTCCCATCTCTTTCAGAATTTTCCACAGTTTGTTGTGATTCACACAGTCAAATACTTTGGAATAGTCAATAAAGCAGAAATAGTTTTTCTATGGAACTCTCTTGCTTTTTTGATGATCCAGTGGATGTTGGCAATTTGAAGTCTGGTTCCTCTGCCTTTTCTGAAACATCTGGAAGTTCACAGTTCACATATTCTTGAAGCCTGGCTTAGAGAATATTGAGCATTACTTTACTAGCGTGTGAGATGAGTGCAACTGTGCGGTAGTTTGAGCATTCTTTGGCATTGCCTTTCTTTGGGATTGGAATGAAAACTGATCTTTTCCAGTCCTGTGGCCACTGCTGAGTTTTCCAAATTTGCCGGCATATTGAATGCAACACTTTCACAGCCTCATCTTTTAGGATTTGAAATAGCTCAACAGGAATTCCAGTAATTCCATCACCTCCACAAGCTTTGTTCATAGTGATGCTTCCTAAGATTCACTTGACTTCACAATCCAGGATGTCTGGCTCTAGGTGAGTGATCACACCATCATGATTATCTTGGTCATGAAGATCTTTTTTGTACAGTTATTCTGTGTATTCTTGCCACCTTTTCTTAATATCTTCTTCTTCTGTTAAGTCCATACCATTTCTGTGCTTTATAGAGCCCATCTTTGCATGAAATGTTCCTTTGGTATCTCTAATTTTCTTGAAGAGATCTCTCATCTTTCCCATTCTATTATTTTCCTCTATTTCTTTGCACTGATCACTGAAGGCTTTCTTGTCTCTCCTTGCTATTCTTTGGAACTTTGCATTCAAATGGGTGTATCTTTCCTTCTCTCTTTTGCTTTTCACTTCTCTTCTTTTCACAGCTATTTGTAAGGCCTCCTCAGACAGCCATTATGCCTATTGTATTTTTTTTTTTTCTGGATATGTTATTGATCACTGTCTCCTGTACAATGTCACAAACCTCTCTCCCTAGTTCATCAGGCACTCTGTCTATCAGATCTAGTCCCTTAAATCTATTTTCAGTTCCACTGTATAATTACAAGGGATTTGATTTAGATCTGGCAAATACAAATTAAAAATATTACTAGTAATTGCTAATTTGAGAGTTGAATATATTTCAGATTATATTTATGGGAAGTATCAGCAATTATCTCATTTCTTCCAAAAGCTTTACCTAAATCATTGCCACATATATCTGTGATAATTTCCCCAATGTGTCATGGGATATACCTCTCTGTTTCTTCTGCTCAAAATGGCTCACTTGCCTTTTCTGAAAACGTAATGATAAATTAACCTTCAAACTCTAGCTCAGGTACAACTGACAGAGCTGGTTGCCTCCTCCCCTGACTCTGAACAGTAACTGTGTCAGAGCATCTGCCACGTGTGCTGCCCTTGGACAACATCACAGGCAGTGAGTAATTCTACTTTGTCTTTGTAATTCCACAACTCAGTATGTCACTTGGGCTCAGTGGAGAGTAAACAATTTTTTTTTTTTTTTTTCCTGAATCAGTCATTCCCAAGGCTGCTATGTGTATCCATGCAGGTTTCATGCACTGCATAGCTCTAGGGACCACAATTTAGGAAGACTGAATAGGATGCCCTGCATCTATATTAGGTAGCAAAAGAGCATTTATTGTCCATGATGAAACCTGGCAATATATTCAATCTATCACCACTGGATACTTTTAATCAGAAACTATAAGAAGCAAGAATTGGAGTGACTAATTATATGATACTTTTGAAAATTTTTGTCAAACTCATCATCTTAAAAGTTTAGGATTTGATAAGTCAGGAAATAATAGTCTAAGAAATGTTAATTAATGTGCTCAAGTCAGCAAAATCTAAAGTGGAAGAAAAGAGAGGAGATATGTGCTTAGGCATGTCTGTTTCTGACTCTTTGTGACCCCATGGACAGCAGCCCACCAGGCTCCTCTATCCATGAAATTTTTCAGGCAAGAATACTGTAGTGGGTTGCCATTTCCTATTCAGGGATCTTCCCGACCCAGGGATTGAACCCGTGTCTTTTGGGTCTCCAGCATTGACAGAAAGATTTGTTACCACTGTGCCACCTTGGAAGTGTGAAGAGGTGTGTCTTAAAGTCATACTTGCTGAGGCTGTATGATTTATATTGATTTTGGTCCTAGGAATTTACTTATGAATTACAACTTTCAGTTTTCTAGAAACAGCTCAATACTTTTCTGAAAGATCACAATGCAGATGTTGACTAATGATTTGCCAAGAGTGGAGGTGGACATAATCCATAGGGATTAATCAGGCATAGGACTTTCCCTTAAGTAATTCCCATAGACTAAAATACATAATTATGTAAATAACTCTAGAGAGCTCTACTTGACTTTCTTGACAAGAACTAACCAGCAGTAATGAGTGGAAAGAAAGAAATTTCAAAACAGAATCATTTTCTCATGTTAACTACAAATTGGCACTTGCCGAGAGCATTTGCCAGCAACTGAACAACAACAACAACAAAGGCATTTGCCATTTGCCTCTGTAGAGACTGAACCCTGTGCTGCTACGTCTGCAGAGCTTCAATAGCCCTAAGGGGAATTCAGAGTGGAAAATGATCCTAGTCCTTGCATCTCTTCATATATAGAAAGTGAGTAAATTCCTTCATGGTGATATGAGTTCCTAGCAGAAAACCTTTTGTAAAATAAGCACTTGATTGCATCAAGCTCCTCCTTCATGAAAATTTTATATATTGACCTTCCCTCACTGCCTCTTTTGAGCAGTCTCTTAGAGTTATCTGAGGTGCTGCCTCCTGGACTGCAGTGCTCATTTTGCCCCAAATAAAAGTTAATTTTCAACTCTCAATTCTCATATTGTGCAACTTTTTGGTCAACACTGGCTCAGCTGGTAAAGAATCCACTTGCAATGCGGGAGACCTGGGTTCCATCCCTGGGTTGGGAAGNTGACAGAAAGATTTGTTACCACTGTGCCACCTTGGAAGTGTGAAGAGGTGTGTCTTAAAGTCATACTTGCTGAGGCTGTATGATTTATATTGATTTTGGTCCTAGGAATTTACTTATGAATTACAACTTTCAGTTTTCTAGAAACAGCTCAATACTTTTCTGAAAGATCACAATGCAGATGTTGACTAATGATTTGCCAAGAGTGGAGGTGGATATAATCCAGAGGGATTAATCAGGCATAGGACTTTCCCTTAAGTAATTCCCATAGACTAAAATACATAATTATGTAAATAACTCTAGAGAGCTCTACTTGACTTTCTTGACAAGAACTAACCAGCAGTAATGAGTGGAAAGAAAGAAATTTCAAAACAGAATCATTTTCTCATGTTAACTACAAATTGGCACTTGCCGAGAGCATTTGCCAGCAACTGAACAACAACAACAACAAAGGCATTTGCCATTTGCCTCTGTAGAGACTGAACCCTGTGCTGCTACGTCTGCAGAGCTTCAATAGCCCTAAGGGGAATTCAGAGTGGAAAATGATCCTAGTCCTTGCATCTCTTCATATATAGAAAGTGAGTAAATTCCTTCATGGTGATATGAGTTCCTAGCAGAAAACCTTTTGTAAAATAAGCACTTGATTGCATCAAGCTCCTCCTTCATGAAAATTTTATATATTGACCTTCCCTCACTGCCTCTTTTGAGCAGTCTCTTAGAGTTATCTGAGGTGCTGCCTCCTGGACTGCAGTGCTCATTTTGCCCCAAATAAAAGTTAATTTTCAACTCTCAATTCTCATATTGTGCAACTTTTTGGTCAACACTGGCTCAGCTGGTAAAGAATCCACTTGCAATGCGGGAGACCTGGGTTCCATCCCTGGGTTGGGAAGATACTCTGGAGAAGGGAAAGGCCACCCACTACAGTATTTTGGCTTGGAGAATTCCATGGACTGTATACTCCACGGGGTCACAAACAGTCGGACACGACTGAGCTTCTTTCACTTTCTTTTCAGATCAATCCAGAGTTGACTATGATGCTGCTTAAATTTGGCTGCTTAGCTGACATTTAGGGGCCATAACATGTTGACTCATTCTGTGAATGGGCTTATGTATCGATTCGCTAGGAAGAAAGCTAAAAAAAGAGCTGTTTCTGTATGGCCTAGCTTTATATCTTTTAAAACTTGAAACCTTTCTCAAATATGATAGTTAACAAACTTCTTCAACTGGCAAAGAAAAAAAGTGTATAGAAATACAGATGATGATGAACTTGGAAAACACTGCCTGATGCAGATAGACAGACAAAATAAAACCTACTGTTAAACTAATAAATATGATTTCAAATGCTAAAATAGGTGATTCAGNGTATAGAAATACAGATGATGATGAACTTGGAAAACACTGCCTGATGCAGATAGACAGACAAAATAAAACCTACTGTTAAACTAATAAATATGATTTCAAATGCCAAAATAGGTGATTCAGAAAACTTTCCATTTGCCTTTGTTTTACATAGCAGGTGGTGCTTTCTTTGGTTTGATTGTATTTTAATTGAGAGAATGTGTTCTGCTTTACCAACGGCTACTGTATTACCATTACTTAAGAGATAATATTTGACAGGGAATTAGGAGGCAGATTACAAAACATTCCTTATAGAATGTTTAAAATGAAAAATAGCCAGAAAGTCATTTAATCTCAGCTACATTTAAATATTGTTCCTTTTGGTGATTTTGAAAAACATATTTTGAATAAGCACTATATATGACCCTTTGTTACAGAAGAAGATACAATTATATAGAAACTGTTTTATATAAATGTAAAAAATACTGTCTATCAAAAATATAATATCAGAAAAAATGATCTTTAATGACAATAAGTATAGTTTATCAACAAAAATAACAACAATAAATTCATGTGCCCTTATTTAGACTACATAAAGTGTTAGGTTATTTCTTATTTTTACAACTGATTTTGGCCTATGAATCTCTAAGCCCAATGATACATGCTCATCATTTTGCTCTGCTTGTAGCATGGTAGAATATATTAGTGCTCATTCATCTTCATTACCCTCTCTGTGGTACCAGTCCACATAAGAGTGTTAGAGTGTTTACAATGTTTCCCTATTGAATCTTACACACAGCTATAACATAATTCACCCAGTTGAATGAGAGTGGGAATGACATATGTTATTTATAGACTGAGGATTAAGAAATAGTGAATGGTATACCACATTTTCTTTTCCTTTTTTCCTGAAATTATGGAAGTCTGTATTGAGAGGGAGCTCCATTTGCTACTGCAAAATGGGCATATAGGATGAATGATGATTACATGTTTTTTGTAAATTGTTGAGATTCTTTTGGATTATTTTATTAGCATAATGTAACTTTTTTCTGGGGAAATTTTATAGACTGTTTTTATTATTGTTAATCTTTCTGATGTTGTTATGTTCATGTGTGATATATGAAAACAGACTTTCATCAGCTTCCTTCTTCACTAAGTTAGTTGCAAGTGAATCTTTTTTTTTTTAATCATAGTGCTTCATTTTGTTTACTTCATTTAAATTCTATTATGTGATTTTGTCACTTTCCTAAATAAAAGAGTTTATCAAAAATTTGCCCTATTCCAAATTTTCCTCCTCCACTTTACTTACTTTTGATGTATGCTTTGTGTCTGTTTGTGTGTTTGGAGGGAGAGGGGGAATTTGGTTTTGATATCCACCTTAGCTCTTTGATCTTTTCTTACAAACACCTATTTAATACATGTCCTTCTTGATGATGTCTTGCTTGCCCAGACTTCAGACTTTCCATCTTCACTACAGTTCATTTTGGTCATGTAAATAATTTTTTCCATATCCTTTTATTTCTTGAAGATCAACTAACTTAGCACAGGTCCATTATTCTGCATCTTTACCAGGCTCATCCATGACACTTAACAGATCCATATACAGACTTGTGCTGAACAGCACATTTTTCACACATACTCTTTTTTTAACGATAGAATCCAGTCACTGAGAAGGGTACAAACTCTATGCTCTTTCTGGCTATTGTATCATAACCGTTCAACCTTACCAAGGACAAGTCAATGAATTTATTTTTAAATGTTGAAAGTAGGATGGTATATATCACTTGCCCTCTGATATTTTGTGAAGCCCTAGTAACATTTTGTTCTCACATTTTAGATTACATAAGAAATGAATATATCTGGGAACAAGGGAGATATTAAACTAGTTTACAACATTTTTTCAATGCTTGTAAAAATTTTACAAACAAAATTTTATGCAACAAAGCCCAAGATTCTGTCATTTTAAAATAGAACACCTAGCAAGCTTTGATAGATGCATTTCAGGTGTGCCATGCCATTCTGAAGTGAAACATCAACTTTATGTTGACCTAATATTGCTCCTAATCACTAATAATCCTTGGATGACATAGTACATCAGTGTAACACAAACTATATTAAAGCATGTACTTGTATCCAGTCCTAAAAAATGAAATAAAAGTGCTAGGCTCTACCCTGGGATAAGTCTCTTGAGCATGAGTTGTCAAAAATTTTTTTTTAATTGTTTTAAAAGACTCACAGCAGGCTTATTTTTCTATCTGTTGTATTTTGATACTGATTATAAGATGTTTAATATAAGTTTTGAGTTTATAAAATAAAACAAAATAAANTTCCCTGGGGAAAGAAATGTCAACCCCCTCCAATATTCTTGCTTGGGAGATCTCACAGACAGAGGAGCCTGGCAGGCTACAGTTCATGGAGTCTCAAAGAATCAGATATGACTGAGCAACTGAGTAGTCATGCACCTTTAAAATATTCCACAAATATATTCATATGCATTTGTTGAAGATCAGATTATTACATTTCTCCTAATTATAACAGACATGTTTCCCTTCCTATAATCGATAACTCACAGTCAACTGCATATTTAAAAGTGAAAGAGCTGAGACAGTCATTTCAGACCCAATTATAATTCTCTCACGTAAAATTTAAAATATTTCAGATAAAAGAAAGAGGAAGGCAAGGTTAACACTAATAGAGAAGAGAGACTACACTCAGTGAAGTCTTCATAAGAAAATGGCATATTAATTCAGAAGAAATTTTATATATAAGAGATGGGGAAAATACACATAGGTGCATGCATTAGTCTGGCAAGAATTCATGATATGCCACCTCAAAACTTGCTGCTTTTGTTTACTGATGATTTTTAGCTGAAGGTATTTGGGAAAAAAAAAAAAAAAAAAACAAAAAACCAGCAAATACAAGGAAAAACTTTCTCTCAATTCCTCTTATAGGTTCAAAGACAATTCTCTTTTGGAAGCAAAATGTCACAAATACCCTTTCTGGGATTTTCATCAACAGGAAAGATTGACTTATCACAGAAGAGGGGGCTAGAAGTTGAACACACATCCAGACAAACTTTGTCACAAGCTATTAGATCTCCCATCTTCTAAAGGCCCATATGTCTTTCCTAAAAGTGATATACTGTCTCTTGAGTTCCCTCCATTTCCCCTCCTGCTCCTTGCATGCCTCATTGCTTCAGTTGTGTCTGACTCTGTGTGACCCTATGGACTGTAACTCATTAGGTTCCTCTGTCAATGGGATTCCCCAGGCAAGAATTCTGGGGTGGGTTGCCATGCCCTCCTCCAGGGAAATTTTCCAACCCAAGAATCAAACCCTTGCCTCTTACATCTCCTGCATTGGCAGGATGGTTCTTTACCACTAGCACACCCACTCCCTTACTAAGATGGTATATAGGCTCTTCCATGTCTCTGCTTTTTTCAGTTGCTCACCTTCTGCAATTCCCTCATGCGTGTGGTATTAAAAATTAATAAACTTATGTATATTTTGTCCTATTAGTCTGCTTCTCATTAATTTATTTCAACAACTATTGAACCTACGAAGGTAGAAGGAAAGTCTTTCCTCTCCTATTTAAACCAGGCTACAATAAGAAAATAACACAGATTGGCAGCATAAATGACAGAAATGTTCTCATTGAAAGTATTTAAGATTTTTAAACATTTTGTAGAAAGTGAGACAGTAATTCTAGAATTTAGTTTATTTTTTATTTATTTATTTATTTATTTTTATTTTCCTTTACAATACTGTATTGGTTTTGCCATACACTGACATGAATCCGCCATGGGTGTACATGCTCCCCTCCCACCTCCCACCCCATACCATCTCTCTGGGTCATCCCAGTGCACCAGCCCTAAGCATCCTGTATCCTGTATCGAACCTAGACTGGTGATTTGTTTCTTACATGATAGTATACATGTTTCAATGCCATTTTCCCAAATCATCCCACCCTCTCCCTCTCCCTCAGAGTCCAAAAGTCTGTTCTATACTTCTGTGTCTCTTTTACTGTCTCACATACAGGGTTATCATTACCACCTTTCTAAATTCCATATATATGTGTTAGTATACTGTATTGGTGTTTTTCTTTCTGGCTTACTTCACTCTAAAATCGGCTCCAGTTTCATCCACCTCATTAGAACTGATTCAAATGTATTCTTTTTAATGGCTGAGTAATACTCCATTGTGTATATCTACCACAGATTTCTTATCCATTCATCTGCTGATGGACATCTAGGTTGCTTCCATGTCCTGGCTATTTTGCAACGAAAAGAATAAAATAGTTAGGAATATATCTACCTAAAGAAACTAAAGACCTATATAGAGAAAACTATAAAACATTGGTGAAAGAAATCAAAGAGGATACTAATAGATGGAGAAATATACTATGTTCATGGATTGGAAGAATCAATATAGTGAAAATGAGTACACTACCCAATGCAATCTATAGATTCAATACAATCCCTATCAAGCTACCAGAGGTATTTTTCACAGAGCTAGAACAAATAATTTCACAATTTGTATGGAAATACAAAAAACCTCAAATAGCCAAAGCAATCTCGAGAAAGAAGAATGGAACTGGAAGAATCAACCTGCCTGCCTTCAGGCTCTACTACAAAGCCACAGTCATCAAGACAGCACGGCACAGGCACAAAGACAGAAATATAGATCAATGGAACAAAATAGAAAGCCCAGAGATAAATCCACATACCTATGGACACCTTATCTTTGGCAAAGGAGGCAAGAATATATAATGGAGAAGACAATCTCTTTAACAAGTGGTGCTGGGAAAACTGGTCAACCACTTGTAAAAGAATGAAACTAGAACACTTTCTAACACCATACACAAAAATAAACTCAAAATGGATTAAAGATCTAAAGGTAACACCAGAAACTATAAAACTCCTAGAAGAGAACATAGGCAAAACACTCTTCGACATAAATCACAGCAGGATCCTCTATGATCCACCTCCCAGAATACTGAAAACAAAAGCAAAAATAAACAAATGGGATCTAATTAAAATTAAAAGCTTCTGCACAACAAAGGAAACTATAAGCAATCCGAATGGGAGAAAATAATAGCAAATGAAGCAACTGACAAACAACTAATCTCAAAAATATACAAGCAACTCCTGCAGCTCAATTCCAGAAAAATAAAC
>SJYQ01001894.1:606542-635793 GCA_006410935.1 Redunca redunca | reverse complement strand
GTGGATGAAACTGGAGCCAATTATACAGAGTGAAGTAAGCCAGAAAGAAAAACACCAATACAGTATACTAACGCATATATATGGAATTTAGAAAGATGGCAATGATAACCCTGTATGCGAGACAGCAAGAGAGACACAGATGTTTAGAACGGACTTTGGAGAGGGTGGGATGATTTGGGAGAATGGCACTGAAACATGTATACTATCATGTAAGAAACAAATCGCCAGTCTATGTTTGATACAGGATACAGGATGCTTGGGGCTGGTGCACGAGGATGATCCAGAGAGATGATATGGGGTGGGAGGTGGGAGGGGGGTTCATGTTTGGGAACTCATGTACACTCGTGGTGGATTCATGTCAATGTATGGCAAAACCAATACAGTATTGTAGAGTAAAATAAAGTAAAAATAAAAATTAAAAAAAAAAAAACCCTCAAGATTCAAAAAACGAAGATCATGGCATCCAGTCCCATCACTTCATGGCATATAGATGTGGAAACAATGGAAACAGTGACAAACTTTATTTTCTTGGGCTTCAAAATCATTGGGACAACAGAGTATGAGATGGTTGAATGGCAGCACCAATTTAAGGACATGAGTTTGAGCAAACTCAGGGAGACAGTGAAGGGTAGGGAAGCCTGGTGTGCCTCAGTCCATGAGGTCACAAAGAGTTGGACACAACTGAGTGACTAAACAACAACAAATATTAATCAATACATAAAATATGTACTATGACATTAATGATGTTAAATTACAACTATCATTTTCAAGCAGTATAGGCCTTTCTTCCTGCTTATTTTCCTAACTTTTTTACTCTTTTTAACATTTTCATATTTCTTTTGTTGCCTTTTCCATGTTTATGATCCTAATGTTTATTATTCAAGCTAGATTTAAATGTATTTTCTAATGTTTATTGTTCTTTCTTAGGTTTATTTTTCAAGCTAGATTTATGGGAGTAAATAGTGCATTGCATTTGCAAACTTCAATGTTTATAATAGTGACTCCTCTGAAAATATAAAGACCAAATTTTGTTGAGTGATATTGAAGTCAAATTTAGCCTCTGTGCCCAACACTAAATTAAGTCTCAGAGACTGAATTTTGACTAAAGTAGAAAATAATAGCTTTATTGCTTGTCCCACAGAGAAGGCCACAATAGGCTAATGCACTCAAAACTGTGTCCAGACCTGGAGGGGATAGTGAGGAGTCTTATAGCAATGATTCAAAGAGTGGATGATTAGCTTGTGGGCATTCTTCTTATTGGTTGATAGTGAGCAGCAGCTTCAACATTCTGATTCAAACTGATTTGAGGTCTAAGTGCTAGTGAGCAGCACATATTTAACTTCTCCTACCTAATGAAAGTTTCAATATTTGCAAAGTAGTTCAAAGATATTGTTATGCTGGGTTCCAAGATCCCTGCAGATAGTGACTGCAGTCTTGAAATTAAAAGATGCTTGATCCTTGGGAAGAATGTTATGAGAAACCTAGAGAGCGTGTTAAAATGCAGAGACATCTCTTTGCTGACAAAGGTCCATATAGTTCAAGCTATGGGTTTTTCAGTAGTTTTGTATGGATGTGAGAGTTGGACCATAAAGAAAGCTGAGAGTGGAAGAATTGATACTTTTGAATTGTGGTACAGAAGAAGACTCTGGAGAGTCCCTTGGATTTCCACAAGATCAAACCAGTCAATCCTAAAGTAAATCAACACTGAATATTCACCGGAAAGACTGATGGTGAAGCGGAAACTCCAATATTTTTGGCCTCCAGATGTGAAGAACTAACTCACTGGAAAAGACCCTGATGCTGAGAAAGATTGGAGGCAAAAGGAGAAAGGGGTGGCAGAGGATGAGATGGTTAGACAGCATCACTGACTCAGTGGACGGGAATATGGGCAAACTCTGGAGACAGTGAAAGACAGAGAAGCCTGGTGTGCTTCAAGTGCATGGAGCTGCAAAGAATTGAGCAAGACTTAGCAACTGAACAACAATCACAAATTATTGTGTATATCCTCTTAGGGGAAACCAGGACCTTGCCCCAAGGCTGCACTAATGTTTTTCTTGACTATTCCTCCCTTGTCTTTACATGCCCTTCCTTTCCTAATTAACAGCTATCTGAACTTGATCTCTGGACTTCAGGGAAGGTCATGGAGGCTGAATGAAGGCTATCTCCTATAATCAAAAAAAGGGGAACACAGAAAAGCATTTGTGCCCAGGAGCCCCCCAGGGTCCTGCTGCTGCTGCTGCTGCTAAGTCGCTTCAGTCATGTCTGACTCTGTGCGACCCCACAGAATGCTCAGTATCAATATGTACATGAAAACTCAACAACAAATAACATTTATTATAAGATTAAGCTTATCAAATTTGTAAACATGTAAATGGTATTAGAGGCTAGATTTATCTGTCAGTTTTTCTGTATTAGCAGAAAAGTGTTTGTCAACAAATATAGGGGGGAAAAAAGCAATGACAATGACATTTATATGCTATCTGCACTCAATATTTGTGCATTTATTTGACATAACAAACACTTAATGAAAAGCGTGCTTGACTAAGGGATAGTACTAGGCAGATTAACACTACTGGTAAATAAATTTACTCCCGTTCTGCTTCTAGGAATCATTCAGTTTCTCTAAAGAAAGATATTTTTTGTTGCTATGCTTTCTGGAAGGAGGTTGAGATATTAATTTTGAAGCAATTGAAAAGAAGGAGAGATGTAAAGACAAAAATGGGAAAGCCTAATTCCAAAATGGATCTTCAAAAATGCCTGTGAGAAATAATCTATATACTCAGAAATTAGGGTAATGATTTCTTTTGGGAGTTGCTACTGGAAGCAAGGATAAAAGAGACTGCTAGACTAAAATATTTAATAAAATTAGTGTACCCCGTAAAACAGTGAGCACACATTTAATGTTTCAAGCATACCTAAAATAACTTCTTAAACCATAAATAAACTATGGAAATAGCACATAAAATCCATACACAACTAATCATGGTCATTCATATTCATATTTGAATACCATAATAAAGAAAATTCTAAGATATCCTTCTGAGAACCCTGATCCAGTGTTCTTATAAATGTAAATAGCTTGTATAATATTATTATCTTGAGTGTGTGCACAATCTGTGAATATGTTGGGTTATCACTTCTATGATAATACTAATAAGCTAACTATGTTACTCAAAATGAAGATTATTCTTGTGTGAATGACCTAATTAAATAAGTTTTAATGGAAGGAGAAACATCAGAAATGGAAGATTACAAATGAAGATGTGAATTCTATCAATAGTCGATTATAGAAATCAATTTAATGAGATATTTTGAGTTCATAGATGTTTGTTTTATTGCATTTTCTCTTTAAAAACTTGATTCATTGTTATTGTTAATTATTATTATAGCATAATTATGTAATTTTATTTATTTCAACTCTTACCATTCTAACTTTCTTTCTTCTACCTTCTTTGGGTTTAATTTGATTTTCTTTTTCCAGCATCTGAAGGGGATAATTTAAGTCATTGTATTCATAATTCTTTTTTTCCAACATAAATACTTAAAGATACATTTATCAAGATGGTTTTAGCTGTATTGAACAAATTTTTATTTACTGTGCTTCCATATATACTCATTAAACTATTTTCTATTTCCCTGAGTGTTTTTTGTCCTAGGTGTTTTATGGAAGTAAAATATTTAGATTATATACATTTGAATATTTTAATAAACCCCCTTTAGTGAATTACTAATTTAGTTATATTGTATAAATGGAATCATATAATATGTGGCATTTGTGGATGTCTTTTTATATATGGTATAAAATTCATAAGATTTTTCTATATTGTAGTCTGTATCGGTGCTTCACTCTTACAATGAATAGAATTTCATTGTATGGATAGAACACATTTTACTTGCTCATTGATTGGCTGATGGACATTTGGGTTATTTCCACTTTGGCTTGCTGCTATGAAATGGTGAGTATAAGTTTTGGTGGCCATATATTTTTATTACTCATTTGTATCTACATATGAAAAGTACCTAGGATCAGAATTTCTAAGTTATATTTGTAACATTTTGAGAAACAGCCAAAATACTTTCCATAGAATCTCTATCATTTTACATTCCTACTGCTATTTTCACAAAATTCTAGTCAACAAGTTTCATAATCTATCCTTTTGACTTATTCATCCTAGTAAGTATTAATATTTAGTTTTAAGCCAGCCCTTTCATTCTCCCCCTTCTCCCTCATCAAGAGGCTCTTTCTTTCTTATTCACTTTCTGCCATTAGAGTGGTATCAGCTGCATATCTGATGTTGTTGATGTTTCTCTCACCTATCTTGATTCCAGCTTTTAACTCAACCAGCCCAGCATTTCTCATATGTGCTCAACATATGGGTTAAGCAAACAGGGTGACAGCAGACAGCCCTGTGATACTCCTTTCTCAATCTTGAACCAACCAGTTGTTCCATACAGGGCTCTAACTGTTGCCTCTTGATTCGCATACAGGTTTCTCAGGAAACAGGTAAGATGGTGTGGTATTCCCATCTCTATTAGAGCTTTCCACAGTTTGTCATGATCCGAACAGTCAATGGTTTTAGAGTAGCCAATGAAACAGAGGTAGGTGTTTTTCTGGAATTCTGTTGCTTTCTCTACGATCCAGTGAAGGTTGGTAATTTGATCTTTGGTTCCTCTGCTTTTTTAAACCCAGATTGGACATCTGGAATTTCTTGGTTTGCATAATGCTGAAGCCTAGCATGCAAGATTTTAAGCCTTACCTAACTAGCATAGGGAATGATGGTAATTGTCCAGTGGTTTGAACATTCTTTAGTACTACTCTTCTTGGGAACTTTAGGAACTGGGATGAGGATTGAACTTTTCCAGTACTGTGACCACTGCTGTGTCTTCCAGATTTGCTGATATATTGAGTGCAACACGTTGATGGAAAGTTATGACCAACCTAGATAGCATATTCAAAAGCAGAGACATTACTTTGCCAACAAAGGTCTGTCAAGTCAAGGCTATGGTTTTTCCAGTGGTCATGTATGGATGTGAGAGCTGGATGGTGAAGAAAGCTGAGTGCTGAAGAACTGATGCTTTTGAACTGTGGTGTTGGAGAAGACTCTTGAGAGTCCCTAAGACTGCAAGGAGATTCAACCAATCCATTCTGAAGGAGATCAGCCCTGGGTGTTCTTTGGGAGGAATGATGCTAAAGCTGAAACTCCAGTACTTTGGCCACCTCATGCGAAGAGTTGACTCATCGGAAAAGACTCTGATGCTGGGAGGGATTGGGGGCAGGAGGGAAAGGGGATGACAGAGGATGAGATGGCTGGATGGCATCACTGACTCTATGGACGTGAGTTTGAGTGAACTCTGGGAGATGGTGATGGACAGGGAGGCCTGGCATGCTGCAATACATGGGGTCGCAAAGAGTTGGACCCAACTGAGCGACTGAACTGAACTGAGTGCAACACGCTGATGGCATCATCCTTTAGGGTTTTGAAGAGTTCTACTGGAAGTCCATTGCACCTACTAGCTTTGTTTACAGCAGTGCTTCCTAAGGCCCGGTTGACTTCACACTCCAGAATATCTGGCTCAGGGTGACTTACCACATTACTATACTAATCCAGTTCATTAAGATCTTTCTTATACAGTTCTTCTGTGTATTCTTTCCATCTCTTCTTGATCTCTTCAGCATCTTAGGTCTCTGCAATTTCTATTCATTACTTCATGGCAAATAGAGGGGGAAAATGTAGAACTAGTGACAAATTTCCTCTCTTGGGCTCTAAATCACTGTGGATGGTGATTGCAGACATTAAATCAGAAGGCAACTGCTGCGTGGTAGGGAAGCTATGACAAACCTTGAGAGTGCATTGAAAAGCTGAGACATTACTCTACTGACAAAGGTCTGTTTAGTCAAAGTTATGGTCTTCCCAGTGGGCACGTAGAGGTTATGAGAACTGGACCATAAAGAAGGCAGAGTGCCAAAGAACTGATGCCTTTGAACTATCATGCTGGAGAAGATTCCCAAGAGTCCCTTGGACAGCAAAGAGATTAAACCAGTCAATCTTAAGAAAAGTCAACTCTAAATATTCATTGGAAGGACTGATGCTAAAGCTGAACCTCCAGTATTTTGGTCATCTGATGTGAACGGCTGACTCATTGGAAAAGTCCTTGATACTGGGAAAGATTGAGGGCAGAAGGAGAAGAGGGCATCAGAGGATGAAATGGCTGGATAGTATCACTGATATAATGGCCATGAACTTGGGAAAACTTGGGAGATAGTGAGGGACAGAGATACCTGTTGTGCTGCAGTTCATGGAGTTGCAAAGAGTCACACTTGACCAGGCAACTGAAGAAAAACAAAGTAGGTATTAAGAAGTGAATGTCCTGTGAATATTCTGTTGTGTCACTATTCTTTATTAAACAGTCTTTCAGTGTCTATTGAGATGCTCATGTGCTATGCATCATTTGATCTGTTAAAAGTGCAGTATATGAATAGTTTTCCATATAAGATTGGCAAATGTATTCTCTTGCTGAAGCCCAGTTGACCATATCTACTTATTTTTATATGTTGCTAGATTCACTCTTTTCCTAGTATTTTTTGAACTTTTTTCATCTATATTTATTAGGAATATTGGTCTATAGATTGTTCTCATAATGTCTTTGCACTAGAAAGAAGAGCCACCTGTCTTATTTCTATGACAAGGAAATTTTTTCACACTGATTCATGAACTCATTTTGTTTCTATCTTGATACATACAGAAATAATGCAAGTTTATATTAACATAAGATATTCATCATTATTTTCATGAGGCATTTCTTTTCAATGAAAAGAGAAACATGTTGTATCATGTGAAGATGCACATTTAATAGAATCAGCTGTACGGTGATAGATGAAAACTAAATTTTTGGATGGTGAGCACACTGAAGGGTATACATAAGTAGATAACAAGATGCTGTACAAATGTAACTCATAAAATGTCATTAATCCATATTACCTTAATAAAAAACAAATCTAAAAATAGCACATTTAAGCAGAAATTTACTAAGTCTTGCTTTATGTTATTTTTTAAAATGGTTTTCCCCCTTTGATGTTACTTCAAAGCTAATACATTTAAGATGTTTATATATATATAGTAGTGTATATGTCTCAAATGTAGTTGGCCCATAAATATTATTTAAAATATACAAGGGTTTACATTGGTATTATTTGCCAACCTCTCAAGTAAAGTTTATAAATAACTGATTCTGATGTTCTGTACATTATAATATAAATGAGTATGGGTTACAGTAGTAAGCCTTTACCACAACTGATCTTTAACACACAAGAATGTTTTATGTTGGCAGGAAAACAGTTGACTATCATTGAATGGAAAACAGAAACATGATTATACTTAGAAAATAAAGGCAGTAAATGGTTCATTTGCTCTGTTTCCATTTGCAGAATTGTAATAAAAATGCCAACTAGATTGATATTTAGGCAAAAGTACATTGCAATAAAGTTAAGAATACGAGAAGAGTCGCATTAATACACAACATTCCTCTTTGAGCCTGCTTTTCTATTTCAATTTCAAAAGATTGGGTATTTTCATCTCAGTTCTATTCATTTAGCTACTGATTTAAAGAGAACTATCTTTTCTATAAAATCAATGCTAACTTTTCTAAGTTATTCCATTTTACCATGTTCTCTTAGATTTTAATCTTAATGTATAAAAAAAATCACAACATTTGAGAGAAGTTACAATCCAGTATATCATACAGAGTACTGAATGCCTTCTCGTTTACACATTATTAAGCTGCTGTAGCAGCAGCTGCATAGGATTTAGCACAACATATGGTGTTGATTCTTTCTCCTTTTTAATGAAAATCTGATTTATAAATCTCTTGCAATAAACTGGTGATGAAATGTTTAGCAAAGCTATAACACATATTAGTTGATATTTAAAAATGCCACATTTTTTTCTCATGAGCAAAATGATGAAAGAATTATGAAGGTATGCTGAAAGAGGAGTGGAAATAAAATGGAAGGAAAGAATGAGAAAAAAATTGTAGAATTACAATGGAATAGCTAATAAATATTCCTTAACATGAGTCTTATAAAATAATTTTATTTTTATTGGTTACATAATTATGTGAGCTGTAATTTTAGGGTTTTTTGAAAATTTAAAAGTATTGAGGATATACCAAGGTGTTCTGTGCATTTTTTTTGGAGGAAGGTAGAGAAGTACTACAGCAATTAAGGAAAACTACACTATTTCAGGATGTGTCAGAATGCTATGTAAGACATTTCAAATAAACATTTTTAATATGAACAACATTGATATTTAAAATACAGAGAAATTGTTTTAGTGATTAAAAGAAAATTAATAGTGTCCTTCAGGCTCTAGGTATATATTCCAAGACAAAAACTTTGATGAAGGCTACCTTTCTTATTCATCTGTTCTCATTTGTCTATGCCAGTGGTACTTATTCTTTATAGAAATTAATAGTGAATTGATATCATCTCATGTAAGAAATGATTCTGACTAAAATATTTTCCTTAGGTTCTTGAAGATTCCCTGTTATGGTACCTGGGGTCGTTCCTATAAGTGAGGGACCACTTGAAATATCTTCCAGTGAAAACATATTTATCACTAGAGGATTTAAGAAGGCAGGAAACCATCCTTTACCTCTAATGTGATTTAATGCAGATGATTTAAGGAAAAATAGATTTTCCTTATATATACATGTACCCAGAGAAGCTTGATTTCCAATCTAAGTTTTAAGCCTTCATTACAATATAAAACTTTTATATTTTGTTTACCAAAGATGCTATCATAAGCTATACAAGCACCCCTTCTCACAAACAACACTTACACCATCAGCAATGGTGGTATCTTACTTCTAAATGTCACTTGTAGATTACAGATTGGTAATTAGATGTGTTTCTTTATAACCATTTACTTAGTGCCAAGTATTTATGCAGTCTGAGGTTCAAAATATTAAGAACAACACTTTCTATTTTCAGAATAATCTTTTCTCTCTGATGACTAAGTAATCTTTTCAGTCTTCACTTCCTCTGTATTCAAAATAAATATCCACCCCTCAAATCCTGCCATATTTTGGAAGAATCGTCTTCATCCTAATTCAGACATGTCAAAACATGTCTGAATACTACAGTGGGCATGATTCAGCCATAAGCTGGTAACTCTTTTAAGACTAGTGAAGCCAATATCAGAACCTCTAAGAAGTAAAGCATTTAGAGCAAGCACCCTTAATGTCTTTCTTTATCTATTGTATCTGTTAGATCTGTCGTGTGAAATGCCTGCCCCAAAGATGCTATTCTCCCAACTCCTAAAAACATGAATTATATAATCCAGGCAGGTAGATGAATTTATAACCTTTTACCCCCTCTTGCACAATAGTTAAGAGGTTTTATATTTTAGTTGTCTGCAACTCCAAAATAGTTTACATTATTCAACTTTTTCTGAATTTCATTTACTTCATCTCTAGGGGCTGACATTGATCAGACTCAAAGAAACTATCTTTTAAATCAAAGACAAAGTTAAAATCTGTAAATGCTTGCATGTGAATGTATAGTTATGGTCAATATTACTTGTTCAGTTCCCATACCTTTGCACTGTGTCTAACCTGCTGTACTCCTAAACACTATTCAAGTTTGCATAAACTCTAAAGATCCCTTCTTATGCAACTATAGGGAAATTTCTATTAGAACATTCCTCATATTTCTCCTGCTGAGGCTAACATTTTCTTATCTATAAAATAATGTTATTTTATTCATTACTTAGTTTAAAACAAAATAATGGGGGAAGCAGTAAAAGCCTAAATTCTTGAGGTTAAGAAAACCTGGGGAAAGACAGCTGTGAAGTTCTTTTGATTAGTCCAGGAGGAAGACTGCTTTACCTAGAAATACCATTTGATTCATTTTCATGCCTGTACTAGGCACTGGAAGGCTTACTTCTGTGCCCATGACCCTTGCTTGCAACCCCAGCCTCTCTTTGTCCTTCTTTGAAAGCTGAATCCTCTTCACTTAGGTCTGAATTCCAAGGCCAAGCCAGTATAGATGGGATTTTCTCTCACCTGAATATAAAAGTATTGATGATTCTTATTGAATATTACTCAGTATACAAGATGATGCCATTGACAGGATCTATGCCAACAAGATCATACCATTGGCATCTCTGGTAGAACAGTATTCAGTTGCCATCCGAATTGCAATGGGTGAAACGAAAGGCCATTGTGCAGGATTTTTGTTCTAGAAGATTGGAAAACCAGAAACAGTAGGCTGTTGGCTACCTTCTTCAGATTTTCCAGTCAGAGTAGCTACGTCCAAATCTACTGAGACAGAGATGGAAAAAGGAAAACCTGATTCAGAAATGAGCAAATAAAACAGCACCTGAAACTAACAATACANCCAGTCAGAGTAGCTACGTCCAAATCTACTGAGACAAAGATGGAAAAAGGAAAACCTGATTCAGAAATGAGCAAATAAAACAGCACCTGAAACTAACAATACATTTGAAGAAGCAACAGAATTTCCCAAGCAGGACACAGTACTGTTCTGTGGATTTGAGAGAAGCTATTTACTAGGTCTTGCCTCTTAAGAACATGGATGAGCTGTCACAGTGGTTTCAATCTGAGAAGAGAAGTGGTTTTGACATAATGTCTCTACAGTTAGAGCCCCCAAATTCTCCAGGGTGAAGAGAAACCACTGGTTGGGCAAAAAGAAATCACAACTTAGTGTTTATTTTCTGAAGGTTGTCAAGCAACTTATAATATGTATACCATAATATTCCTAAGCAAAAACTGCTTTCATCATGTTTTAAAGACTTTCATCTGTTTAGAAATTAGTCCACACAGTATCACAATTGAATGTAAATGTGGAGAGATAGAAAGTCTATTGGATTTATTCCCCAGTGAAATATTATCATCTTTTTATTTAAGAAGATGTACCTCATTGTGTTTTATAGGATAATGCCAATAATTGCAAATTTGTATTACAGTTTTAATGTTAAGGGTTACTCCTTTTTAAAAGATCTGTTTGCAATAAACTAAAGGACCATAATGACCTTTTGTGTAAGGTCTTAGAAATAATAGAATTATTGAATATATTAAACAAATTCAATTGATATAAAATAATAATAATAATAATCCAAGTTCTCCAAATGGATGTGCTCTGACATATTTTTTTTTCCTTAGTGAAACAAATTCAGTCTTTGTGACAAAATTAGTGCAGCATGCATCTCCAAGATCTTACCATTCTGCTTCTGTTGTAAGATCAGAATATGTTGCTATTCTTTGCTTTTTCTGCTTCTCAGCACTGAAAACATTGGCAAAGAATAAGCAAGGTAGCTGGTCTCTTATGCCAATCTAAATCACAGATTATTCTTGTAGATAATCTTCTAAGAAACAGCTTTTTTGGTTTTGCCCTGCTTTGCTCTTTGCCTCTTACACCAGATATCTCTTGACTTCTTACTTTTGCATTCCAGTCCCTTATAAAAGAAAAGGACATCTTTATGGGGTGGTAGTTCTAGAAGGTCTTGTACATCTTCATAGAACCATTCAACTTCAGCTTCTTCAACATTAGTGGTTGGGGCATAGACTTGGATTACTGTGATATTGAATGGTTTGCCTTGGAAATGAACAGAGATCATTCTGTCATTTTTGAGGTTGCATCCAAGCACCCTTTGACTGTGTGGATCACAACGAACTATGGAAAATTCTTAAAGAGATAGGAATGCCAGACTACCTGACCTGCCTCCTGAGAAATCTGTATGCAGGTCCAGAAGCAACAGTTAGAGCTGGACATGGAACAACAGACTGGTTCCAAATTGGGAAAGGATTATGTCAAGACTGTATATTGTCATCCTGCTTATTTAAGTTATATACAGAGTACATCATGTGAAATTCAGGGCTGGATGAAGCACAAGCTGGAATAAAGATTTTCAGGAGAAATATTAATAACCTCATATATGTAAATGACACCACCCTTATGGCAGAAAGCGAAAAACTAAAGAGCCTTTTAATGAAAGTGAAAGAGGAGAGTGGAAAAAGTTGACTTAAAACTCAACATTGAGAAAGCTAAGATCATGGCATCTGGTCCCATCACTTCATGGCAAATAGATGGGGAAACAGTGGAAACAGTGACAGACTTTATTTTGGGGGGGCTCCAATATTACTGTAGATGGTGACTGCAATCATGAAATTAAAATATGCTTGCTACTTGGAAGAAAAGCTATGATCAACCTAGACAGCGTATTAGAAAGCTGAGACATGACTTTTCCAACAAAAGTCCGTCTAGTCAAAGCTTTGGTTTCTCCAGTAGTCATGTATGGTTGTGAGAGCTGGACCATAAGGAAAGCTGAGTGCTGAAAAATTGATGCTTTTTAAAAAAATTAATTTATATTTTATTGAAGGATAATTGTGTTACAGAATTTTGCTGTTTTTCATCAAACCTCAACATGAATCAGTCATAAATATACATATTTCCCTCCCATCCCCCTCCTCATCCCACCCCTCTAGGTTGATACAGAGCCACTCTTTGAGTTTCCTGAAATATATAGCAAATTCCCATTGGCTATCTTTTTTACATATGGCAATGTAAGTTTCCATGTTACTCTTTCCATACATCTCACCCTCTCCTCCCCTCTCCCATGTCCATAAGTCTATTCTCTATGTCTGTTTCTCTATTGTTGCCTTGTAAGTGAATTATTCAGTATCATTTTCTAGATTCTATATATATATATTAGAATACAGTATTTATCTTTCTCTTTCTGATTCACTTCACTCTGTATAATAGGTGCTAGGTTCATCCACCTTATTAGAACTGAATCAAATGTGTTCCATTTTATGGCTGAGTAATAGTCCATTGTGTATATACACCACAATTTCTTTATCCATTCATCTGTCAATGGACATATAGGTTGCTTCCATGTTCTAGCTATTGTAAATAATGCTGCAATGAACAATGGGATACATGTGTCTCTCAATTTTGGTTTCCTCAGGGTATATGCCGAGGAGTGGGCTTGTTGGGTCTTTTGATGGTTTTATTCCTAGTTTTTTAAGGAATCTCCATACAGTCTTCCATAGTGCCTGTATCAGTTTACATTCCCACCAACATTGCAAGGCCATACCCTTTTCTCCACACCCTTTCCAACATTTATTGTTTGTAGACTTTTGGATGAGGACTGTTCTGACTGGTGTACTTTTGAACTATGGTGTTGGAGAAGAGTCTTGAGAATCCTTTGGATGGCAAGAAGATCCAACCAGTCAATCCAAAAGGAAATTAGTCCTGAATATTCATTGGAAGGACTTATGATGAAGCTGAAACTCCAATACTCTGGCCACCTGATGTGAAGAACTGACTCATTGGGAAAAGACCCTGATGATGGGAAAGATTGACGGCATGAAGAGAAGGGGAAAACAGTGAATGAGATGGTTGAATGGCATCACTGAATCAATGGACATGAGTTTGAGTAAGCTCCAGGGATTGGTGATGGATAGGGAAGCCTGGACTGCTGCAGTCTATGGGGTCACAAAGAGTTGGACTCTACTGAGTGACTGAACTGTACTGAATTTTTCGGTTTTGCATGGAAAGTAATGAACTCTGACCACCTGTCAATGCAGGAGACGTAAGAGATGCTGATTAGATCCCTAAATGGAGAAGATCTCCTGCAGGAGGAAATGGAAACCCCACCAGTACTCTTGATGGGAGAATCCAATGGACAGAGGAGCCTGTGAGTTTTAATCCATGGGGTCACAAAAGAGTCAGGCTTGGTTGAGTCTCTGAGTAATGAACTCAAAATGTGTACAACTAAAAATTACAGTTATTTTTAAGTAAATGTACAAGTGTTTTTATAACTACTGTTCATTCTCTTTTTGTGAACCCATGGACTGCAGCATACCAGGCTTCCCTGTCCTACACTATCTTCCAAAGTTTGAGAAATGATTGATTTTAGTTTTTCTGTTTTCATTTATGTTCATTATATTATTTTTCAAATTATAAGCCTTGAATCAATCATGCATGTGAAATCTATGAGAGTAATCATTTCTAGGTTTATCTGTCTCATGCTATAATAAGTATGCATATTTCAAGACAATTGAATTTCTGGAAAATATACAGAAAAATCCGTAGAAGTGAATATTTAGAGAAAAAAATTCTAATAATCACACCTAATTGAAATGATAAAATATGACAGTTTCCCTTAACTGTTGTCAATATGAATGCTATTAACGTATTTGTATATGCAAAGAAACTTTTGAAAATTCAAGTAGTAAAATTATATCAGCTCACAAATTATATTGTAAAAATATTGAGTACATTAATGATTAGTCATTAAAATCAATCCTAGGTAAGAACAGTAATAGTAAATCAATCTTTTAGAAGTAAAAAGTAACAACATATAGGGTACTAATAGATCTTAGAGGACATAATTTGAAAGATTAAGGTGATTGTGCTAATGAAAGCTGTATGGCCACATTAGCAATTCAGAAATATTAAAAATTAAAGTCAAAGTTATTCTTATTATCTTGTAGTACTAGCCAGGATATGTTCTAGGAATTATATCTCAAACTCCCTTAATGATAAATGTCACCAGACTAGACAATGAAATATATTGATTACCAGACCTCTGCCCCAAGAGGTTCTCATTTAATAGATTGCATTCTGATATTGTTATCTGCAGATTTCTCTGTCCTCCTGTGGACTCTTCAGGCTAGCTTGAAAGTCACCAAGGTTAAGAGAAGGTCTGTGACCTTGGCACACCCTGAGTCTCAACCTTCCTTATTTATACTTAAAGTTTGTGAAGCAGGTTATAATTGTTACATTATTTAAACCAATTTTATGGGCACTTGATCACCTGGTCTTATTTGTGACTAATGGATTTGTGAAATATTTGATATACATTTCATATAGGTGGGCCCATAGGACCCTTGCGGCGCAGTCAGTAAAGGATCTGCCTACAATGCAGGAGACCCTGGTTCAGTCCTTGGGTCAGGAAGATCCCCTGGAGAAGAAATGGCAACCCACTCCAGTATTCTTGGCTGGAGAATTCTATGAACAGAGGAGCCTGGCAGGCTACTGTCCATGGGGCTGCAAAAGTCAGACATGACTGAACGATTAGCAGCTTGCATTCTCAAACTTAAAGTGAATATGTGTCACTTGGACAAGTTATTAACAGCAAATCCGTGCTTTACCACATAGATTTCAATTGACTGGGTCTCTGGTGGGAGCTAGGAATTCACATTTGAAGAAAGGTACTTCTGCTGGCTCTAATGAAAGTGCTGTATGGATTACATATTCAGAGATCTATTGGACAGGACAGATGAATTAAAATTACAGTAACTATTGGAAACTCACCTAAATCCAGGCAGACACTGTAGAAATACCTCTGTATTTGGAGCTTCCTACCAGCTGCCAACTTATTTCCTGAATTTTGTAATACATGGTGAAATTCATTCTCATGGGGCATTATTTGTATTAATTAGGAATTATTTTGAGATTCTTTCTATTTAAGAAAAAAAGCTGAAGGACAGAACTTCTGGGTCATTTAGTTAAAACAAAACTCTTATTTTTGTTATTTAGGTAAATTTGTTTCTTAATGTCCAAGCTAAAAAATGATGTAAATGTAGTTATATTCTTTACCGATGTATCGGAAACTGCACAAACTGGTATTATATTTTCTTATAGGAACTCTTTCAGTTTTGCAATTCACATTTTTGATGAGGTAAAAAAACAACTTTCATTACTATGCACAACAAGGTAGAGAATTTAGATGCATGTGAGAATTTAAATGTTTCTGATCCTTTCCGCAATAAAATATTAAGCACGTTTTAAGGCAGTTGAATTACTATGCTTCTCACTAATGATTGAGTAAAATTTTGCATGAATGTGGTATAATTTTTCTGAATCTCATTAAGTATTGCATTCACTGAATTTTAGCACAATAGCTATCATCTATCTTAATTGTCATGATCCTGAAACACACCAAATGCATATCAGTTGGTCACATTTGCTTTCTAACTTAATTTAAATGTTTAATCTTAGACATCTAATTTATTAGAAAGGTTGATTCAAAAATCGAATGTGAAGAATCTGCAGAAGAACGAAACTATCAGTCATATAAACAGAGGATTTTTATATTGGTGTATCAGTGTTTTCAGTCAGTCAGTCAGTTTAGTTGCTCAGTCATGTCTGACTCTTTGCGACCCCATGAACTGCAGCATGCCAGGCTTCCCTGTCCATCACCAACTCCCTGAGTTCACCAAAACTCATGTCCATCGAGTCGGCGATGCTATCCAGGCATCTCATCTTCTGTCGTCCCCTTCTCCTCCTGCCCCCAATCCCTCCCAGCATCAAAGTCTTTTCCAATGAGTCAACTCTTCACATGAGGTGGCCAAAGTATTGGAGCTTCAGTTTTAGCATCAGTCCTTCCAAAGAACATCCAGGACTGATCTCCTTTAGGATAGACAGCTTGGATCTCCTTGCAATCCAAGGGGCTCTCAAGGGTCTTATCCAACATCACAGGTCAAAAGCATCAATTCTTCAATGCTTAGCTTTCTTCACAGTCCAACTTTCACATCCATACATCAGTGTTTTAATATAGGTAAAATTTGTCAGTGTAACCAGCTTTATTTTGTTTTAATTTCAGATGATATAGTCCAATTTAATGAGGAATAATAACAGTGCTCTTTCCATAGAATTATTACCACAACACAATCCACAAAGTATAACAGTTTAGATAAACACTGCTTGTGTGTATGTGAATGTGTTCATACACCCTTGTGCACACATGTGCATGTTTAATTGCAATGTCAGTATTTTAAAATGCCATTATATTTATCTGTGTGAACATGTTTTATTTATATTTGACCAGAGTGTTATTAATTCAACCCTGATACTGAGGATCTACTTCTGATTTCCTAAATAATCATTTTAAACAAAAGTGATGTAACTTTACCCAGGTTAGCTTTCCTCATCAAAATCAGTGTAGAAAAATAATATCCTGATGGAAAAAAAGAAGACTGCACAGTCTAACCTTAATTTTAAAGGGATAGTTTTATATTTTCATCCCTGACATCAAAAGTGGAAGTATCATACCACTTCAGTGCTTGAGCTTTTTATTTGACTGAGATTATAAAGTAAGGAACTNATTTGTTTACCAAAAACATTAAATTTTATTCAGCTTAAAAGATGTATTATACTCTAATATGTTTTTCACATGTCATTGCTATAGCTAAATGTTCTCTTTTTCCAAGAAGGCAAAGTTAAGTTTTCCTTTATGAATATTATTTTTATTTTGTATTATAAGTAATTATTTTTAACATTTACAGCTAAGAATTAACACACTTATGACAATAATATTTGTAAAACAGAGCAAATCACAATGTGCAAAATTTAAAGCCAAAATAATTCATTTATAAAACATAAAATTGGAAAGTAATGAGTATTACAATTATTCAAGTATGACATGAACAGTGTTTAAAAAGATTTATAGACTTGTGTTTTATCTGATATTTCAGAATATAACTAAAAGCTCTGGTTTCAGTTCTAGGAAATCATTCTAGATACCTATTTGTCCAGGGGATTAGTTAAACAAATGTCCCTAACCTATTTAAATTTGTCATCTCAGTTGAAGACAGCTCTTAAGAAGTGAATTGGTGGACTCTGAAACACATGGACACACTTTGCGGCTGTCTTATTATTAGAAGCTAAAAGGTAATTACAAATCACAGAGGTGGCAGTGGCTCGAAGGGGTCAGGTTAAAAAGACAAGGAGAAAAATTATGGTCTAATTTTTTTAAAAAAGGATGTGTGTTTAAACCCAATTGAGTTATTTAATGAGTAGATTTAGAGAAAGGATGGTACCCTGTCATACCACTTCAGCGTACTGAATAGCTCAAGGGGAAAGCTTTGCAAGGAAGCTTTAATTAATTTCCTTCATCTAATCCTCTGTTAACACTGAACAAGCCTGTGTCATATGCATCATATGAATTCCAAGGACAAAGTAAAGGCCATTTAAAAGTAGTCATATCCCAATAAGGTTATTAAGAGACCATTTCAGAGTTCCTCATTAAAGTTAATGCATTTAGCACTAATACTATTCAAAAGCCATATCACAGTCCAGCAATTTCATAAAATATTGATTGCTTTGGTGTGTTCTTATGTACTAACGTATTATATTTTTAAGTAACTTAGTGAGGCAAGAAAGTCCAGGTTATTTAGTTTCAGCTTGTAAATGATTGCAACTTCTGTAACAGCTTTAAATAGCAATAGCTCAAGCCTTTGGGTAGATCAGTTTCTATATCTAAAATTGAGTGCCAGCATTATAGCCTCTGTATTTTATCTAGAGCTTTTCTCTCTCAGGGTCACACAAAGGGATAGGAGATTAATGGGGTGATGTATTAAAAAAGTTTTATGAATGATAAATATTATCCCTATTTTTCTGTAGGAGAAATGGAGTCACAGGCAGGTTAAGTAACCATTAAAACTGTTATCCTTTAAAAGGATCCACTTATGCTGCATTTAACTGCATTCCAAGCACTTACTCTCCACCACTATTTTTAACTGTCACTTTGAGTGCCAAAGGTGGGGTGAGGGTGGGTATCCTGTATAAAAATATGCAAAGTTTGAATCATTTAAACTGTCGTTTCAAATATAGATCAATATATCAAGTTTAATGCTCAAAAACCAGAATTTTGCTTACCCTTTTAGTGAGATTTCCTTTAATGTAATGGGAGAGGGGAAAAAGAGATAGATTTGCATATAAATGTATTCTCCTTCAGTAAAATTACTAATGGGCTTCTGGGGTGACTAAGTGGTAAAGAACTTGCCTGCCAATGCAGGAGATGAAGGTTCAGTCCCTGGGTTGGGAAGGTCTCCTGGAGAAGGAAATGGCAACCCACCCAGTATCTTTACCCAGGGAATCCCAAGGACAGAGGGGCCTGGTGGGCTACAGTCCATGGGGTCACAAATGAAGATACGACTAAAGTGAATAACAATAACAAACTTACTACCCTAAGCCTCTAGTACTATACTCTCAGTTGAAGAGCTGGTATAGAAAGACTGTATAAGTCCATGTTGGAAAGTAGATAACTGTCCCCACTGATAACTATAGAGCAGGTTGAAGGGAATGACAACATCTTAAGGAAATATTTTTCCTTTTCTTTTCCTGTCAGAATGCTGTTTAATTCAGCTTTAAAGCTATGTAGAATGGCATTTTCTATAAGGTCCTTACAACAATTTTGCATAACAGTAAAAAGTATTTTAATGATGCATTTTCCCATTAAGACTTTAGAAAAATATATATTTTTAGCATCATGGGTCAAATGGGAGAGTTCTTATAGTGTATGGGTAGATGTGGTGGGAAAGTTAAAATAAAATAGAAGAAATAAAATTATTACTGTTCTATATTATTTTACATGAAATGAAATTTAATAATAATGACTTAGGAAGTGCTGAGTATTGCAAAACACAAATGTGAATGAAATAGAACAAATATCAGAGCTAAAGAGAAATTTTCATAAATTCACACCTCTGTATAAATTGGAGACAGATAGAAAAAGACCTGGGGAGAATTATGTTTAAAATTTTCATATAAAACATTACAAATCCATGATATCAGATAAATTCTGTATATTTATATTTCTTATATGAGTGATGGGAGCTATTTCAATGTTCCTAAATTCTTTATCAATTAATTTCAAAGTTCTCCTATGTATATTGAAGAAAAATATTATGAATTTTTAAAATAAATTAACTCAAATGGAAAATAAAGAGAAATGGAGAAAAGAGAGGAAAGAAAGGAAGAAGAGAAGGATAGAAAAAATGTGTCATTAATATTTACAAAAACAAGTGGTCAAGAGAATAGTGCAGTCTCCCCACAAAGAATGGGGGATACCAGTCTCTGGCTTTCTTTCTACTAGCTTTCTTGGTAACTATTCTGTCCAATTTAGCTTAGGCTAGCCATGTATCCATGCTTCCCAGGTGGCACTAGTGGTAAAGAACCCTCCTGCCAATGCAGGAGACTTAAGAGACACAGGTTTGATCCCTGGGTCAGGAAGATCCCCTGGAGGAGAGCATGGCAACCCACTCTAGTATTCTTGGCTGGAGAATTCCATGGACAGAAGAACCTGACAAGCTATAGTCCATAAGGTCACACAGAGTCGGACATGACTTAAGTGAAAGTATGCACACATGCAGCCAAGTATCTCTTTGCTGACAAAGGTTCATAGAGTCAAAGCTATGATTTTTCCAGTAGTCATGTATGGATGTGAGAGTTGGACCATAAAGAAGGCTGAGCACCGCAGAATTGATGCATTCAAATTGTGGTGCTGGAGGAGACTCTTAAGAGTCCCTTGGAATGCAAGGGGATCAAACCAGTCAAACCTAAAAGAAATCAACCCTGAACATTCATTGGAAGTACTGATGCTGAAGCTGAAGCTCTGATACTTTGGCCACCTGATGAAAAGAGCTGACTCTTTGGAAAAGACCCTGATGCTGGGGAGGATTAAAGGCAAAAGGAGAAGAGGGTTGCAGAAGATGAGATGGTTAGATAGCATCACTGACTCAATGGACATGAATCTGAGCAAACTTTGGGAGATAGTGAAAGGCAGGAAAGCCTGGCACACTGCAGTCCGTGGGATCTCAAAGATTTGGACAAGATTTAGCAACTGAACAACAAGGCTTGTATTTCCTCTTTATTTTGCATAAAACATGGAAATATGCACATCTTCTAGGACTGGACTGAAACAAATTGTGTCTTTAACACATGGTTAATTTCTTACTTTGTTCATATCAGAGTCAAAATATCCCAGGAAACTATACCACACAGAGGTATAACACAACATATAACCAAAATAAGGTGAGGTGCATTTGGAACCAAGCAAAGACTTTCCTAATAGATGAAAACTTTTCTAGAGCCCAGGCCTGAGGTAGTTAGTGTGTTCCTAAAAAATAAATTTCAGCATGAATATAAACAGAGGAAGAGAATGCTATGAAGTGATCTTAAACAAGTAGGAAGGGATCATATCAAGAAAAATCCTGAAATTATTTTTAGTTTAGGATTCTATTAAATAGAAAAGAGAATTTGTGCAAATACCTTACATGGGATAACAGTAGGATGAGTTCTTGTTTCTGTAAATTGTTTCCTTTGCATGTATATATTGGATTGGAAATAAAAAATAAAAAAGGAAGGGGAAGAATTCAGCTCAACAGATTAAGGGTCATTTCATCAGTTAACAGAAAGATGGTGGCAGCTGGAAGGAGGTGACAGTAGAAACAGAGAAAGTAAAGTAAGGGATAGAATGAAGAATTTTCCAAGCTTTATGAGAGGTGAGGAGAGGTGCCAAGGTGTCTTATATACTAACTGAAATAATGAATGTAAATTCTAGTTACAAAGAGATTCAGGAAGGAGAGAATTTGATGGAATAATACCAAAAGTTAAGTTTGGATATGTAAAATTTGAGTGGAGCCGTCCAGTTATCTACTGGATATTATCAAGCAAAAAAAAAAAATAAATAAAATTTCTAGGCTATAAAGGAAGCATTGAGTAAAATGGGCTTATAGACAAGCGAAAGTATTTAATAGGGTTTAAACCCTGACCATTTAGTTTTCTTAACGAACTGATTTTACCTGAGTGTCTTCACTTGCAAATGAAGGTTTTTAAAAATAATACCTCTTGGCATTTATCTCAGAGGATCATTGTGGAAATTCAATGATATATTATATGTAAGTCACTTGGCATATGTCTAGAGTTTTACACATTTTCACAAGCGTTAGCTATCATTGCAATCACTATCATCACCATTTAAACATCTGGGAATGTGTGACTCTCTTAAGAAGAGATATCTCAGGATTAAACAAGCAACCTCCACATTAATATATGGTTAGAAGAGGAGGATCCAGAACATAAAACTGAGTAATATGGGCAGCCATGAAAGTACAACTATGAATATGTCATCTATAGACAGGAAAAAATGTCAGAGTCCAAAGAAAACAGGGGTCAAAAAATGTCAACTTTATTTAACAATAATGGCATATTAAATGCAATTCAAAATGAAAATAATATAGAAAGTTAAAGTTAGCATGGCTTAAGCATGAAGCTTTTGGAAGGTAGCTACGCATGAGTAGTTGCCAGTAGTAGATGGTTGGTATCAGCAAAATTTTTACCCATAGCAGATGGCAGTTTTGGGAACTGAAGAGAACAAAAGAAGGAGAAAAAGAGAAGAAACTGACAAATGTATCAATTAATTGGTTGGGACATTAATCTTATTTTTTTGGAGGAGAGCAAGGTTGGTGCACTTGTAATCTAAAAGAGAGGAATATTGTCAAATAAATCTTTAGATTCTCAAGTTTTGACAATGGCTTCCTTCAATGGAGTAGTGATGAGTAATATGATCTCTTTGAACTGGTAGGACCAAGAAAAACTTCTGTTGAAAGTTGGAACAACTTTTTGGGTCAATGATCCATATTGTGCCACACATAGAAATGTTGTAAAATATCAATCATATAATGCATACAGTCACTGGTAAAGAATCTGCCTGCCAACGGAGAAGATGCAGGTTTGATCCCTGGGTTGGGAAGATCCCCTGGAGGAGGAAATAGCTACCCACTCCAGTATTCTTGCCTAGAAGATACAATGGACAAAGGAGCTTGGTGGACTACAGTCCTCAGCATGGCGAAGAGTGGGACATGACTTAGCCTGTGTACACAGTACAGGAAGTATTAATATCAATCCTTGAAAAGAGATATTTTACAATGACTTAATCTTGGACTATTTCTCCCTCCATATATAGATAAAAGTTCTCACAAAAATACAGCTATCTGCAGTGTCTTCTCATGAATATTACAGTATTTCAGAGACCATCTCTCCTTCAGATAAGAGTCCTCCTCATCAGCATTTGTTCATGTTTAAGTCTCATCAAATTAACCAAAATCCTGCTTATCAGCAAACCTCACATGAATTACCATATTATTTCTCTTTTTCTTCATCAACAAAAATCTTGGAAAAGCTTTCTACTTTAATTTCTTTTTCTCTTTTGTGAATTTTTCTCCATGTGCATCTTAAATGTGAGCATACCTATAGCTTTTTACTTTTTTCTAGTTAATAGTTTCTCCTCATTCTGCATATTCTCATGCAGCAATTTGACCTTCAGATGTGTTCTCAGTCTGGATGATGTGCAGATGCACTCAGCTCAGACTCAAATCCAACTTCTAACATTTTTAGTTCCAAATTAGAAGTTAGGAGGCTGGCAGTGAAAATAAACAGAATGTCAGACAGGTAAACATCTGAAACCATGGCTGCCCTGAAGGCATGTGATGGTAAATTTATACCAGATCCCGAGATTGGAATAATCTTAGTTGCAATATGAGACAATATTTTGTGCTGACACAAGATGGTCCACTGGAATCAATATATTGGATGAATTGAGACTTTGAAAGGATTATGCCTTTATGAAAACAATAGCAAGAAATAAAAAGTGCATTTGTTAACATGACAGAAATCTTCTAAAATGGTAGATGAAGAATGTAAGGCAAGCTTCATGAAAAGTCATATACCATAATTCTAATTTATAGGATTTGGGTTTTAAATTTACATTATTCCTAGAGTTAAGGAAATACAAAGTCAAAAATTAAAGATATGACTAATTAGTATCTCTCCAGAGTCTTAATAGAAACAAAAGAAAATATTTTCAACCTAGCCATTCTGATTGATATAAAGTATTAGTTTGTCTTTTCCCCAGCATCTACATTTACTCAGCAGCTTTAGATAATTCCTTTGTTTCAAAAAATAGTCACAGGAGGCTTGAGAATGCTTTTGTTGTTGTTTTTATTTTTAAAACACTATAGGAAATACTTAAGTATTTTTATACATGCAAAAGAAAGAGCAACAGAAAAGAAAACTAAAACTGCACAAGTGAGAAAGACCTAAACATAGGGTAATATTTCAATACTGAAACAGATGGGAGAAGATAGAATCCAATGTAGAGACAGATATAACCTTGCAAAAGAAAAGAGCAGCCAGGCTTTGGAACTGAGGGAAATCAAGCACGTACTCAATGGAAGTTGAGGTTTCTAATAAAATATACAATGAGATTTTCAAAAAAAGAATGTTTATCTTGTGTTTTCTGATTTTGTTCATTTTAATGAAATACAAGGTAAAGTCAGTAGCTGAAAAAAGAGGATAGCAGTGACATAGAGGTGACAGTATGTTGATGACAACTTGCAATAGCTAATTCATGGGAAGCTTTAAGGTATGAGGGCTTTGAATGGCAGGGTAGTTTAAATGATTGATAAGGGCTGCATAAAAAGCTGTGATTTTAAAAAAGTATTTAATTGGAAGGAATGGGTTTGAAACCTACTTCTACCACTTATTTATTTTGTGACTTTGAGTTTCTGATCATTAATCTGCAAAATTAGATTAAAAATAATTTATATTCCTATAAGATTGCTAAGTTAGAGACATAATAATAACTAAAGTGATATACATGCTATTCAATTACTTGTATTTTTTATTGATTAGTAAGTGGATCTATAGTGACTGGATAAGAAAGTAAAGATGTTAATAGACTAGGAAAGTGGCAATGGGTCAAGAATCATGATATATACACTTTAACTTTTTTAGATCAAAAGTCATCAAGTAAGTAAGGATGAAGTAAGGAGTGATAAAAGAGTAAATGATTTTAGTAAAGCGGTCATTATTTAAGATATGGCAGAATTATGCATGATGTCAATGTGCAAAATTTAAAAAAAGTTACTAGAAAATGGAAAATTACTTTTAAAGATTCTTAGTAGACTTAGGATGTCTTCACCTGCACACTACCTACAATTTAATCAATCTCTGTGTGTGCTTAGCTCTTAACACTCAAATGATATTGCTTTGTTAAGATCTGACATCTAATTTTATTTGATCTAGCAACAACATTCAATATAGTTGAACTCTTTTTTCCTTTTTAAAATACAGAATTTTAAAATACTCTTGACTGGCCTCCAAGTTGGTATGTTTTTTTCCCCACAGTCCTCCTACATCCTTGTCAGTTCTATCACTATCTTTTATGAAAAAAACTGCCTCTTTTTCAATGATACTAAATACTGAATTTGGGTGTCTTCGGTATATAGAAATAGTTTACTTAGCTCTCTACAAAAGTGTAAATTGGAAACATGAAAGTCCCAGTCTATATCCAGAGCAAATTTAATATTCAGAATTACTTAGACTGGAAGAGCATATCTTTCTCTACCATGATGCTGGCTGTTTGAACCAGCAAAAATAGCCATCCATCTGCATGGCTTCCTCTTTCTCATGATAGGGCCACTAATCCTGATTTATTCTTACTAAGAATAAGGAGCCCTTACTAAGGAGTTCTATATAAGCCATATGTATTTTTCCCAGAACTCTCCTGTTCTAAACTTCTAACATTATTATTTCCTGGCCATTGACCTCATATCAGAGTTCTCCACCACAGCACAGAATTTAGAGTATTTCCACATCTTAGACATACATATTGGATAACTGAGTGTATTGCTTGATCTTTGTCTACTAGGAGCATTTCCCATCACCAAACCCCTTCAGAGTCAGCCCAGAGAAAACGGGGGAGGCACTGTAATGAGCTAGAAATCCATTTTCCGTAGTGGCAATAGACCATACCAAAATTTCAACCAGGCTTCCTTCTTTCCACCTCTGTCTATACTACCTCTGGTTGTAGGGAATCCTTTATGACTCCATGTAGAATCATTATCTTCCTTAGATACATTTATTACCATCAGATCTGCTGGACTATATGCCCAAAGAGTAGTCTGAAGTATGATGTAGCACTCTATGCTTCAGTCAAATCAAGTAACCTTCTAAAATACCATATAAAAACACTGGAACAGTATCCACAAGCCTTCTGAAATTTAAGTGGTTCACTAAAAGACATGTGTCATTTTTATTAACTTGAAGTTTGNACACATGTGTCATTCTTATTAACTTGAAGTTTGATATATAACAAGTATTCTAAATTAGGAGAATTTCCTCTAATGTCACAGAGCACTAGATTCACATAAACATCACAAATAACTTCAGATCGATGAATCTTTGCAAGTTTATCCCTCAACCTGTAGTTTGCTTGTGACTTAGTAGGTAAGACTACATGCTACTTACTGTTTCCCTGGTCTAGTGAACATGATATCATTAATATAGTGAATCAGCATGTTGTTTTCTGGACTATTGGAATGGTCAAGATCTTAGTGAACTATATTTTAACAGGGAGTAAGAGAGCTAACAGGGTTCCGTGGCAACTTTAATGTTTGCAAACTGAGTGGTAGAAGCATGAAATTCTTATCAATGATCAGTTGTACTTTTCAAGAGAATGAATTTCTTACCACTCCATCAGACAGATAAGTGAGAATCAAAAATGTTGTAGAAAGGTGAGTGAAATCTAGAATGAATAGGGAAGTATAATATAAATATCAATTTTGCTTCTAGGATCATTTGTAGCTTCTAGGATCATCTGTATCATCAAGTGATATGTTGGAAGATATTAAAATTGACCACTATATTCTGAGGGGTTGTACTTACTCCTTCTTTCTTAAGAACTGAGGGCCTTTTTTTTCCTAACAGATTTTTATCCAGTAAGAGCACATGCTATTTAATTGGCTTGAAGGGTAAACTTTTATAAACTAACTCAATACATCACTCACAGTTACTTGGATTTCATTAATCTCCCTGATTTCCAGAGTGAAGGCAATGATTGTAGAACCCTGGCTCCACTGACTGTGTCTCATCTCTGAACACTGTAAGCCATTCCCAGGGTGCTGTGGGACCAGGGATGGATATTATTTAAGACCACCAGTGTGCCCTCCAAGTCATGAGCTGTATCAAATCCAGCATCCACTCCACCTGAGCTGGATTCAAGTCCAAGTGCAAATCCTTGCCCTAGTGGCCCAGTTTAGGCAAATTAATGTCTCTCAAAGATTTGATTACAAGAGTCAGGAGATGGGAAGCAATTAGCAGAGAAATGGCTTTTCTTTCTTCCTTCAAGGAACTGACCTGATATCAATGGTTCTGTGTAATCTCATGGAGATGTCCTATAATTGAACAACTATACTTTTTATTTTTTTTTTTTTTGAGGGTGGCACACTATGTTCAGTTTGATCAAACACCACATTTTATTTCTTATTCCTCTTTTTCCTGCACTTTTGTTTTTGTTTAATTGCTATTCCTCCAATAAAAATGAATGTGTGAGATTTGCCTTATATTCTGCTTTCTGGGAAACCAAAACTAAAACATAGCATTGATGGGACAGGTAGATAAGATAAAGTTGAGGGCAGAGTAGAAACTGTTTAAACACTTCATATCCTAATGATAATCTGAGGCATAGAATTGGTGCCTTTACTCCCACTTACATTCCAACTCTCACAATATTGTTGAGATTATAGACCATATCCAATACAGTAGAATTATGAGTCTTTACTACAGGAGAGACTTTTACAATTACGTTTTCCAAAAACAGTTTTTCTAGTATGAACAGATGCAGCAAATTAATTTTTCTCCATGTAGAGCTATAAAAATGTTGCAAATAACCTGTCAGTTATGACCTTTAGGAAGATATTGGTCTTTTAATCTCATAATGGTGAGCAAGTAATAAAGCATAGCTGTACATAAATTGTATTTCAACCCCACCCATCCATGAGAATGGAAAAAACAAAGAGCAGCAAAATACAGAGTTGTTCAGTACATTCACATACCAGGAGTAAAAGACTGTTTAGTGTACAATTTGTTATTTTTCACATACAGAAAAGAAACGTGTGACTGATAATCTTGCTGTTCTAGTTTGTATATAAGCTAGCTTTTTGAACACCATGGTCAGCAACATGTATACCTAAGTTTAAAAGAACTATCCTAATGTTAGAATGAATGCAAAGAGAATAGTGTTTTAATGAGAAGTATATGAAATAGTGAAAAGTTCATGCCTACTTAAAGACTACCTTACATGATATTGAAGATCATGTACCAATACCAAAGAAAAGGGGCAATAAAGGATGTTCCTTTGTGCTGAATTTAAGGAGATGTGTACATTGGAGGCACTTTCTTATTAATGTTTTAGCAGAAGATCATTCAAAATGATCTCTCCTTCAAGAGAATATCTGTGTTTTACACCTATGTATCTATGATAAGGCTCCAGACTAGTTTCTCTCAAGTTCTTTGGCAAGGTTAGAGGTTTCAAAGACACCTGTTTGAGCTACTAAACTGCCTTTATGTGGCACCAGGTCCAATGGGAAATCAAGTCTCCAGTTACTTCTGGAAAGCAAAGAAATTGTGGGCCATTGTCGAGGATTCTTACACCCTCCTGCTCCCAGCATCTTAGAGCTAAACTTCAGAATCAAAACCACGTTCTAACCCACAGTTCTGCTTCTGGCATGCTGTGTGTGCTTAGTTGTGTCCGACTCTTGTGACCCCATAGACTGCAGCCCTCCAGGCTCCTCCATCCATGGGATTCTCCCAGTAAGAATACTGGAGTGGGTTGCCATTTCCTTCTCCAGGGGATCTCCCTGACCCAGGAACTGAACCTGGGTCTTCTGCATTGCAGGCAGACTCTTTACCGACTGAGCTAGAAGAGAAGCTTCTAGCATAGCTGACTCAATTCATATATCTTTTAACCAGTAAGTCAGGAAGTTAAAAAAAATGGCTTTACAGACTTTGGGGTAAAAGATCTGGAATAAATGAAGTCTGTGGTCTTTTCTGAATGAAAAGCTAGGGAAGGCAGCTCAATCTAAACTCTGTGCGCAGTGCTAAGTTGCTTCAGTCATGTCTGACTCTGAGATTCCATGGACTTAGCCTATCAGACTCCTCTGTTCATAGGATTCTCCAGGGAAAAACACTGCTGTGGGTTTCCAATTCCTCCTCCAGGGGATCTTCCTGAGCCAGAGATCTAACCTTATGACTCCTGCCTTGGAAGATGTGTTCTTTACCACTAATACCACCTGGGAAGTCTTAGGCAATATTGAAGTGTAATAAGGAAAGAAGGGAGCCTGACAATGTTCAGGGATTGCCAACTAGTATGGATAATATAAATAGAATAGCTTACTTAATGTAAATAGAACAACTAATATAAAAAGAATAATCTAATATAAATAGAAAATAATAAAACAATTGGATATATGAATCGTAATATTTCAAACCAATGACAATGACCAACGAAACTAGCTTGTTTTGTTGTATATGTTTTATTTGTATTGTGTGTAGAATGATGAGGATTATAAGTCATGAGAATATTTAAATGTGTTTTTCCAA
>SJYQ01001894.1:574916-590655 GCA_006410935.1 Redunca redunca | reverse complement strand
GTTACTCTCTGCTTTTTCCAAATAAATGTATCACAGTGGGATTTAATATATTCTGATGTTCTAAGGAAGAGACTTTCATACACAAATATTTTATAAAAATTTTATCTTAAAAATTCTTATAGGATTTATTTTTTTTATTTTAAATAAAGGTATTTATTTCTAGTTATCAGTAGCTCAAACGATAAAGAATCTGCCTGCAATTCAGGGGACCTGGGTTTGATCCCTGGGTTGGGAAATTTACCCAGAGAAGGAAATGACAACCCACTCCAGTATTCTTGCCTGGGAAATCCCATGAACAGAGGAGCCTGGTGGGGTAGACTGTCCATGGGGTAGACAGAGGAGCCTAGCAATCTACATGAGAAATAAATATAAATGAAATGAAGGAGAAAAAATTCTTATTATCAGTAATTATCAACAAATCTTATTTATTTACTATAACTTTTCCAACATATCTAATACATATAATCGTATGTCTCAGTTTATGAAAAAAAAAAGATGGCAATGTTATAAACATGTTAAAAGCAGCAGTGCGTTCAATGTAAATCTTTTTTATTTATAGAAAAAAAAAGTAATGAAATTTTTCTATCTCATAAACTATCCTTTTAAAGAGGTTCTCTAGTTCCATCTTACCCCTACTCCCATCTGTGTGTGTGTGTATATTTGAAAAGTTTTAGATTTTTATTTGGAGAAAACTTCATAGTGTGATATGTCTTTCTAATATGCCCAGCTTGGGGCCTAATTTTTCAGGCTTTGGTATTCTTCAGTCTGAATGCAAGAATTAAAATCACTGGAGTTACACTTTAAGACTTTATGGGCTTGTTTTTCAATAACTGTGAGACTGGGCCCATTTTTATATTAGCAATGACTTGGAAATTATTTCACTGGCTGACAGATTCAAAAACCATAATCAATAAAATTAATATTTTAGATATGATCATAATAAATTCATTAATAAGAGATTAGGTCTGAGGGAAAATATTTTAATGCACATTCTGTTAATAAACAAAGTACAAGTTCATTTTTAAGTGAATAGCCAATAGCTCAAAATACTGCCTGTATTGCAGTGTGGGAAAAAGAATTTCCTTTAAATAAATAGTTGCAAAGAGTCAGACATGACTGAGCAACTGAACTGAACTGAAATGTTAGTCCTGGTTTATTTCCTGAAGCAATCTAACTTTTTATTCATCAAGTTAAGTTTTTAAGCCTGTGAATTTCAGCATATTTTTTAATGCTTCTAATAATAGTGTACCATGAGCTGAGTAATTCAATACTAATCATTCTCACATAGTGGTTTTCATTGTTTAAATCAATGAAAACCACTTAAACACAAGGATATCCTTTACTGAGAAATAGGATACCATGTAGAAATGCATTACCATAGTCCCAGAATATATATTATCTAATATTCACTGGGCCCCAAAGAGACAGAGCTGAGCTAATAATAAAACAATCTGTTTTACTAATTTTAATTTACTTAAGGGTCGTTTAGTCTAAACTAAATATCAATTATCATTAATTCATTCAACAAAATTTATTGAATGCTGTTTTTTGGGTTCCAAAATCACTGCAGATGGTGAGTGCAGCCATGAAATTAAAAGACGCTTACTCCTTGGAAGGAAAGTTATGACCAACCTAGATAGCATATTCAAAAGCAGAGACATTACTTTGCCAACAAAGGTCTGTCTAGTTAAGGCTATGGTTTTCCAGTGGTCATGTATGGATGTGAGAATTGGAGTGTGAAGAAAGCTGAGCACCAAAGAATTGATGCTTTTGAACTGTGGTGTTGGAGAAGACTCTTGAGAGTCCCTTGGACTGCAAGGAGACCCAACCAGTCCATCCTAAAGGAGATCAGTCCTGGGTGTTCATTGGAAGGAATGATGTTGAAGCTGAAACTCCAGTACTTTGGCCACCTCATGCGAAGAGTTGACTCATTGGAAAAGACTCTGATGCTGGGAGGGATTGGGGGCAGGAGGAGAAGGGGACGACAGAGGATGAGATGGCTAGATGGCATTACCAACTCGATGGACATTAGTCTAAGTGAACTCCAGGAGACGGTGATGGACAGGGAGGCCTGGCGTGCTGCGATTCATGGGGTCGCAAAGAGTCAGACACGACAGAGTGACTGAACTGAACTGAACTGATTTAAGGGCAGGCCCTTCTGTAGGCTGTGGAATTTCTATGTTTCCAAAAAACATCAACCCTAAACTTATGGAGCTCAGTCCTATAAATCTTAATGATACCAACGTATCTTTTATAAATAACTTTTTTGTTGCTGTTTCTAAATCAGAAGAACTAAAGATAAATTATATTCTTACATAAAATTTCAGGTTGATTTGTTAAGAAAAAAAATAGAGAAAGAATATCTTTCAAATCTCAAAAAACAACAAAAATATCTGTTTCTTTTAAAGCCTTCACCTCTTGTAAAACAAGGATGCTTAAACTTTTTCTCTCACTTTCTTGGGATTAATTTTTATTCTTTTATGAGAGAATTTCCTGGTATTTTCCTTACTAAAAAGAAACCATTCTTATATATTTTTTTAACCTGATTTGCACAGCACCAGGACCCAGCGTAATCAAAGGCCTTCACCAGATGACCATACATTGTAACAAGGTCTTCTACTGCTGCCGTCTGTCAAGAATGGATCTTTTTTTTTTTTTTTTTTTGATGTAGAGAAGCCAGGAAGAAATAGAATGAAATGTCTGCCCTTTAACATTTCAGAACTGGGAAACTGATTCACTCTGCCTTATTCCAGTTAAATGTAATAGATGTATTTTTGTACTTGTTCAAGCCACAAAGATTCTGATGGACGTTCTTTTAAAATACTCCTATTTTAAAAAAATAATAATAAAATACTCCTATAAATAGGAAGTTTTCTTCCTCTCTATTTGTTTTCCTTGGGATGGCACCTGCTTCAACTTGATGAGATTGAGACCATTTCTCTGAGAATCAGGTGCTCATTCAGTAAGATTAATGAACAGTATGAAAGCTTTGTTTGATATTTGAAAAAGTATCTATTTATTCATTTATGTATTTATGTATTTTTGATCACTATTTATGGAATTCTACTCCATAACTATGAATTCTAGCTCCTGAGGCCTAATTCAGGGTTACCTGTAGACTTTAAAATATGACCAATACTCTATTTTTTTCTAATTTTCCCAATATTCAGTTCTAGTAACATAGGACTTTTATTCATCTTGATAACTAATTCTAAGAAATAAAAGATTTTTTTATTTACTACTATTAGCCTCTCAATAAATGCCCTCTTATTTTGTCAGTTTGTTATAATTTCATCAGGATGATATTTTGACTTCCTTGAAGCTCCAATAGAAACAGTAGATTTTTAGCAACATTTGTTTTTACAGATATTTCAAAGTTCATTCATTCGCATTATCTGTCTTATCACAGGACCTGCGTGAAGAATGATGGTGTAGGTTTCTATAAATACACATTCTCAGTTGAAGGGAACATTTTTATAATCTTCTCCTATGCTCATTAAAGTATTTTGAAAGTAAATATTGTATATGTTCAATGCTAGTTAAAATTAAAATATTAATTCACTGTGAATCTATCAATATTGCTGCATCATAGTAGGCTCAAAAATGTCTGCCCCCCAAATACACACATTCTCATCCCTGGAGACNAATTCACTGTGAATCTATCAATATTGCTGCATCATAGTAGGCTCAAAAATGTCTGCCCCCCAAATACACACATTCTCATCCCTGAAGACTGTGAATGTGATCTTATATTGGAAAAAGACAAGAATATTTGCAGATGTGAATAAATTGAGGTCTTGTGATTAAAAATTATGATGGATTACAGTGAGTATGCATATAAAATTGCTCAGTCATGTCTGACTCTTTGCAATCCCATGGACTATAGCACGCCAGGCTCCTCTGTCCATGGGATTCTCCAGACAAGAATTCTGGAGTGGATTGCCATGCCCTCCTCTAGTGGACTTTCCCGACCTAGGGCTCGAAACTGTGCCTCTCATGTCTCTTGCATTGGCAGGTGGTTCTTTACCTCTAGTGCCACCAGTATGCTCTAAATGCCACCACACACATCCTTGCAAGAAGGACTCAGATTTTACACAGTTGGGGAAAGGCAATGTGAAGATGGAGCCAAGAGATACTTAAAGATGCTGGCCATGAAGATTGGAGCAATGGACCATATTTGACAGGATGCCTACAGTACGGAAACTAGAAGAGTCAAGGAAAACATTCTATTTTAGAGCCTCTGGAGGAACCATGGTAATGCTACCACCATGATTCCCAATAAGTAATACTGACTTTCATCTGGCCTCCAGCACTGTGAGAGAATAAATGGAATATAGTTTGCTTGGTTTTTGCAGGGGCTTCCCTTGTGGCTCAGCTTGTAAAGAATCTGCCTGCGTTGCAGGAAACCTGGGTTTGATCCCTGGATTGGGGAGATCCCCTGGAGAAGGGAAAGGCTACCCACTCTAGTATTCTGGCCTGGAGAATTCATGGACTATACAGTCCATAGCGTTGCAAAGAGTTGGGTATGACTGAGTGACTTGCACTTTCACTTTACTTGCTTGTTTTAAGCAACGTTTCTGCTGAATTATTGTAGAAACTTTTATGACTTGGGAAAATTATTCTTATGTTATCCTCTTGACTGAAGGCTTAGCTAATTTTTTTTTTTTTTTAGTTGTTAGTTACTTCTTTAGACATCAATGTCTTCCTGGGAACTTTTTTTTTTCATATTATATATTCATTGGCTCATAATCCATATGGTTTCCATTTATCCAAATTTAGTAAGAATATTTTAGTGCCTTTATTCTGTGTGTGAAGACATTATAGTTACTTGAATATACTGAATGATATTCACATCTTAGACACAGTTGTTCAACTCTTTATGACCCTATAGACTATAAATGCTAGGCACTTCTGTTCTTGGGATTCTGCAGGCAAGAATACTGGAGTGGGTTGTCATTTCCTCTTCCAGAGGATCTTCCGAACTCAAGGATGGAACTTGCCTCTTTTATGTCTCCTGCATTGGGAGGTGGGCTCTTTATGACTTTTGTGCCACCTGGGAAGCCAATATATAAAGGGGCATTGGTAGACAATTTTTGTTCTTGTTTTTCAGTCGCTAAGTCCTGTCTGACTCTTTGCAACCCCATGGACTGAAGCATGTCAGGCTGCCCTTTCCTTCACTATCTCCTGGAGTGTGCTCAGACTCATGTTTGTTGAGTTGATGATTCCATCCAACTATCTCATCCTCTGTCACCTTCTTCTCCACCTGCCTTCAATCTTTCCTAGCATCTGGTCTTTTCCAATGAGTGGGCTCTTTGCATCGGGTGGCCAATGTATTGAAGCTTCAGCCTCAGCATCAGTCCTTCCAATGAATATTCAGGGTTGATTTCCTTTAGGATTGACTGGTTTGATTTCCTTGTTATCCAAGGGAATCTCAGGAGTCTTTTCCAGCACTGCAGCTTGAAATCATTAACTCTTCAGCAGTCAGCCTTCTTTATGGTCCAACTCTTACATGTGTACCTGACTACTGGAGAAACCAAAGCTTTGACTGTATGGACCATTGTAGGCACAGTGATGTCTCTGTCTAATAATTTTTAATATAGAGTAAATCCAGGTTTTATTATGACGTAATTCCCTCTTTATTTTTTTCCTTCTTCAGTCTGCATCACCATAAGCACTTCTTAGCTGATATTCAGACCTTCGCTGTGAGAGGCCAATGAGGTTCAGGAAGAAAGAGTCCTCCAGGACGTGTAGACACTCACAGTCTCTTCAGTGCAGGATTCTTTCACATGTATCCTGATCCTTTTTCTCTTATATTATATCTGTTCCTCAGGTGGCAGAGGATGACATTGTTCAACAGCTTCACTGACTCAATGGACATGAATTTGAACAAACTCTGGGAGGTAGTGAAGGACAGGGAAGCCTGGCATGCTGCAGTCCGTGCAGTTTCAAAGAGTCAGACACAACTTAGTGACCAAACAGCAACATTCCTCAGTAGGATCCATATTATTGAGGTTTCATTTGCATCTATTTTAAATTTCTAAGCTCCCTTTAAAAAGTTTTATATTCATGTTTTGCAGAAATGCTGCCTTCTCAAAACTACTAAATAAAGATATTTATTATTTGTGTATTTTTTTCTATTATTTTTTTCTATTTTCTACTTTTTAATATTAATTTCTTTCATTAACAGTTATTTCATTTGCTCCCGCTAGTGCTCCTTTTCTATGTTCTCCCAGATGTTTGGTCATTATGGATTTTTCTGTGTAAATTTATAACAATAGCTAACACTGATCAATATTAGCAGTTGAAGTGGCTTATTTTTATTCACTCAGCACAACACTAAATGTTTTTTTTCTTTTCCAAACAGCAGATGCACTTTTACTTTACTTGATTTCTAGCTGTGGTTGCAATTATGAATTTGAGTCTGGTCTCACTTTCCTGTTGAACAGGAAGAAATAGCCATTTGTATGTTAATCATCAGAAGTTTTCCTAAGCACCTTTTAGCTTCCCTTTCCAGCTTCAACACTCTGGGAACCTGCCCTACTTGATCTCTTGGGATAGTATTCTAGGACAAATTCTCTATATACAGAAAATGATAAGAAGTTACTGGTACAACTAATATATTTCATACTTGTCTATAAGACAATCTTCTCTAGTTTCCCAACTATTTCTCGACCTAATGCATTTTAGGATATTTGGATTCACAGTTATTTTGAAGTTTCTTAATTGTGCTTTTATTGAGCTTCAGATTAGGTTATCCTCTAAAGTGAATCTGATCTTGTTGGCTCTGTATCCTTCAGAAATAACCCAATAATTAGTTATACAAGGGACTCCTCTTGATTTTTCAGGACCTCCAAGTGTTTAACTGTTTATTTTATTTTGTGAGTATTCTGTCATTTCAATGTGATATTTGAATGAAGAGATGAGCACATGCCCTTAGTCATTTCAAGGACTTCCCGTGTGACTCAGCTGGTAAAGAATCTACCTGCAATGGGGGAGACCTGGGTTTGATCCCTTGCTTGGGAAGATCCCTTGGAGAAGGGAAAGGCTACCCACTCCAGTATTCTGGCTTGGAGAATTCCATGGATTATAGTCCATGGAGCAGAAAAGAGTTGGATATGACTGAGTGACTTGCACATTCACTTTTAGCCATTTCAAACCCCTAAGTCTCACATTCCTTTTAGATATAGTATTATCACAGTAAAGAAAAGGCAAAAACAGTCAATAGCAATCAGGGTTTAATATACATTACAGTTCTCTGAGTTATGTATGGGAATATGTAAAGTAGCCATTGAAATCTAATCCCTATTAGAAGGACATGCACATTCTTAAAGGTGATTGTTTTAACTTCACTATAATTAATTTTAATAAAATCACTTACCAATTTTCTGGAATTCAGTGTATCATTAATTAAAATGAAAGCTTTGATTAATGCATTCACATTAAAAGTGGTTTTCTTAAATTAAGTAAGAAAAATACACTAATAAAGTAAATGTGAATTTTATTAGTAAATAAGGAAAGTTAATTGGCTTGAAATGAATTAGGAATAGACATATCCTAGATTTAAATTGGGTGTAGAATAGAAATCCCACAGAGAATGCAACTTTAATTCACAAGCTAATAAGGTGAATTTTACAAATTATAACTTGAGTATGGGTGAAAAATCACTTGGGTTTCTTTTTAAAATATGAGTTCCAGGTCCTCGATTCCAAATACCCTTAATGGGATTCACAAGAAACTAAATCCTGACAAGAATCCTGGGGTAATTCTAATGAGAAACACTTTTCAAAGACACTATGTACTTACCACTCAGAAAAAAGTGCTTAACACAAATAGCTAATCAGATTTGACAATGTAGCAGCAATGGTAGCTATAAGAGTTAACTATAATAACAAGGAAAGATATACCAATTTGAATGCAGAGTTCCAAAGAATAGCAAGGAGAGATAAGAAAGCCTTCCTCAGTGATCAGTGCAAAGAAATAGAGGAAAACAATAGAGTGGGAAAGACTGGAGATCTCTTCAAGATAATTAGAGATACCAGTGGAACATTTCATGCAAAGATGGGCACAATAAAGGACAGATATGGAAGGGACCTACCAGAAGCAAAAGATATTAAGGAGAGTTGGCAAGAATACACAGAAGAACTGTACAAAAAAGATCTTCACGACCCAGATAATGACGATGGTGTGATCACTCACCTAGAGCCAGACATCTGGAATGTGAAGTCAAGTGGGCCTGAGGAAGCATCACTACAAACAAAGCNATTGGGTGTAGAATAGAAATCCCACAGAGAATGCAACTTTAATTCACAAGCTAATAAGGTGAATTTTACAAATTATAACTTGAGTATGGGTGAAAAATCACTTGGGTTTCTTTTTAAAATATGTGTTCCAGGTCCTCGATTCCAAATACCCTAATGGGATTCACAAGAAACTAAATCCTGACAAGAATCCTGGGGTAATTCTAATGAGAAACACTTTTCAAAGACACTATGTACTCATTTACCACTCAGAAAAAAGTGCTTAACACAAATAGCTAATCAGATTTGACAATGTAGCAGCAATGGTAGCTATAAGAGTTAACTACAATAACAAGGAAAGATATACCAATTTGAATGCAGAGTTCCAAAGAATAGCAAGGAGAGATAAGAAAGCCTTCCTCAGTGATCAGTGCAAATAAATAGAGGAAAACAATAGAGTGGGAAAGACTGGAGATCTCTTCAAGATAATTAGAGATACCAATGGAACATTTCATGCAAAGATGGGCACAATAAAGGACAGATATGGAAGGGACCTACCAGAAGCAAAAGATATTAAGGAGAGTTGGCAAGAATACACAGAAGAACTGTACAAAAAAGATCTTCACGACCCAGATAATGACGATGGTGTGATCACTCACCTAGAGCCAGACATCTGGAATGTGAAGTCAAGTGGGCCTGAGGAAGCATCACTACAAACAAAGCTAGTGGAAGTGATGGAATTCCAGTTGAGCTATTTCAAATCCTGAAAGATGATGCTGTGAAAGTGCTGCATTCAATATGCCAGCAAATTTGGGAAACTCAGCATTGGCACAGGACTGGAAAAGGTCAGTTTTCATTCCAGTCCCAAAGAAAGGCAATGCCAAAGAATGCTCAAACGACCGCACAGTGGAACTCATCTCACACGCTAGTAAAGTAATGCTCAAAATTCTCCGAGCCAGGCTTCAGCAATATGTGAACTGTGAACTTCTGGATGCTCAAGCTGGTTTAAAAAAGGCAGAGGAACCAGAGATCAAATTTCCAATACCTGCAGTTTTGGACTGTTAATTTAAAATTTTTATTCTACTGCAATTAATTGTTTCCTTCTATATTTCTTATTTATTAATGTTATTAGAAAAATTAATTTTGATATGTAATTGGATTGCCAATTTAACACATTACTTATTTTTTTTATTAATTACTATGATTGCCAGGCAATATATCTGTAAATAGTTAAAATTTTGCACCACTGATGCCTCTCATTTAATCATATAATCACGGGTAAATTGAAAAATACATACTGATCAAGAACTGTGTCAAGCACTATGTTGAGAGCTAGAGTTAAAAAACAGAAAAGAGAAACCTTCTCTCAGTAAGCTTACAATCCAACTGGCAAACTCAGACATTTGCCAAATAATCATACAAAAATATAATTCCAAATTGTGAAAGTTTCCATTAAGAAAGTAGAGAACATTTTTAAAGTATGGCATGGAGTATGTGATAAGCAGTTCAGATTTTAGAGAACAACTGCAATTAATTTGAAGTATTAATATTAAAGACTATTATTTCACTTGGGTGGCACTATTTGAAAGCTCTAGACATGAGGGGAAACAGGGCACACTTGAGAGCCTAGGACAAGATGCTTGGGACACAGACCATAAAGGGGGATGAGGTAGAAGAGTATATAATTTACTGCTATATAAGAAATAGCCTTCCCCCAATTTGTTGTTGTTGTTCAGTTGCTCAGTAGTGTGTCTCTTTGCAACCCCATTGACTGCAACATGCCAGGCTTCCCTGTCTATCACCATCTCCCAAAGCTTGCTCAAACTCATGTCCATCTACTCAGTGATGTTATCCAACCATTTCGTCTTCTGTCTTCTCTTTCTCCTCCTGCCTTCAATCTTTCCCAGCATCAGAGTCTTTTCCAATGAGTCGGTCCTCGCATCAGGTGGCCAAAGTATTGAAGCTTCAGCTTCAGCTTTCAGCCTCAGTCCTTCCAATGAATATTCAGGATTAATTTCCTTTAAGATTGACTGATGTGATCTCCTTGCAGTCCAAGGGACTCTCAAGAGTCTTCTCCAACACCACAGTTCAAAAGCATCAATTCTTCAGTGCTTAGCCTTCTTTATGGCCCAACTCTCACATCCATACATAACTACTGGAAAAAACATAGTTTAGATTATACAGACCTTTGTTGGCAAAGTAATGTCTCTGTTTTGTAAGCCCCCAATTTAATGGCCTTTAACAATAAATATGTATTTGCTACTAGTTTCTGGGGATGAGAAATCAGAGTGACTTAGTTAAGTGCCTCTGTCTAGAGATGAATCCTGAAATTATAGTCAAGCTGTATGCCACCTGTTGCTATGGTCACACCTACAAACTCAAGGTGGGGGAGGGTAAAATAAACCCAACTACAAATGCATTCATGTACTTGTTAGCAAGTCTCAGTACCTCAAGACACATGAGACTTCTCAAGGACGGCTTCACTACATGGCACAATGTAGTGATCAAACCTAAAATAATATGAGAGAAACCCAAGATTGCAGCCAGTCTTTTTACAGCCTAATCTCAGAAATGACAACTGATCGCATCCACTGTTGCATGTTACAAAGGACTCCATAAATCCAGTCTCTGCCACCCACGTGCCCTCCTTCCCTACACACACACATATATGCAATACTCTATCCTTCTCATGTTCTCCCCTCACTTTCTCTTGTTCCTGTTCCCAGGGTGACCATTAACTCTGCTTGAACCATGAAAATCTTCACAGGTGCACAACTTGACAGTGTTTTGTGAAATGTCCAAGCCGGGCTCCTCCTACTTCCTGTCTGAGGACTTCTCTGAGCTGTTCAGGACCTCTTTGGCAGGTTCATTTGCACAATCTGGAAGTATGTGGGAGTTAATGCCCCATGGGGTTGACTTTGAATAGTAGGATTAATTAATTTGTGGATAAGTTATTTTCTATTATCCCTTCTAATAGAAGGATCCTGAATGAAGATAGTATGGATTCTCAAGAGTAATCCCAGTATTCTGCAATTTATCTTACTTAGTGGTAGGCAATTCAATAATCTATACTTGCATTGTCTCTCCCTTCTTTCCTGCCACTTCATCTTTTACTTCTGCTCCCTGGAATTGAACATAATTCCTCTGCCTCAGGCTCAGATTTCTGAAAAAAAAATAAACTACTAGTTTGTACTTAGAATGCTAATCCTCAGGGTGGAATTTTCAGACTGAATTTTATCCTCAACTGAAAGGAATAAGGACACCATGTAGCACCACAATCACTAAAACTTTTACCTGTAATCTGAGTGAGGCACAGGTGGAATACGAAGAGTTGAGATTCATAATGGCTAAGGCACTTGAGCAGTGTGATGACAAAAATAATTACAAGGAGTGTGAAGTGACTTGGCTTTTTATAAACTGCTGACTATAAGAATGTACTGTATTTAATAGTTATTTTAACTCAAATTTTAGTATAAAAATATGTGACCTTCAAAATTTAGAAGTTTACATTCCTACATCCCTTATCTAGATTTTCCAGACTTCATTAAAAACATAAATAAATTAAACTTAATCACTCAACCATGCCTAACTATACCATCAGCTGTAGCTGATGGACTGTAGCTCACCAGGCTCCTCTGTCCATGGAAGTCTCCAGGCAAGAAAGCTGGAGTGGATAGCCTATCCCTTCAATAAGGGATCTTCCTGACCCAGCGATTGAATCGAGGTCTCCCATATTGCAGGCATATTCTTTAGCATCTGGCTTCAAAAATTAGAAGTTTGCATTTTTATATTCTTTACCTAGATTTTCCAGATTTCACTGTTTACTAAAGAAATCCTTTATTTTTCACTATCTGTCTAAACATATACACTGACAACAGTGCACATTTTGAATTACAAATTTTTCTTGAACTTCTTGTTTTGTATTGGGGTATATNATTTGCTGTTGCTATTAATCAGCTTCTGTTATAGGAATGCTATTTTGAAGGTTAGTCACAAAAATCCACAAAATCAGATGCATAAATCTTAAATGGATTAGAATATACTGTTCCTGTTATTCAGTTGCTAACTTGTGTCCAATTCCTGAAACCCCATGGACTGAAGCAGGACAGGCTCTCCTGTCCTTCCCAGTTGCCCAGAATTTGCTCAAACTTATGTCCACAGAGCTGGTCCAATGGACCATCCAACCATCTCAAACTCTGCCACTACCTTCTCCTTTGTCTTCACTTAACTTATCTTAATTTTAGGAAAACTGCAGAAAAGAACATGACAAAAAGTTATGTTAAAAGTTCATTATCATTTATGCTAAGAAAAAAGATAATAAATTCATTCTATTCTATACTTCAAAATATATTCAGTTCTGTTCAGTCACTCAGTCATATACAACTCTTTATGACCCCATGGACTGCAGCATGCCAGGTTTTTCTGTCCATAGCCAACTCCTGGAGCTGGCTCCAACTCATGTCTGTTGAGTAGGTGACACCATCCAACCGTCTCATTCTCTGTCATCCCCTTTTCCTCTTGCCTTCAATCTTACCCAGCATCATGGTCTTTTCTAATGAATTAGTTCTTTCCATCATGTGGCCAAAGTATTGGAGCTTCAGCTTCAGTATCAGTCCTTCCAATTCAGGACTAATTTCCTTTATGATTAACCAGTTTGATCTCCTTGCAGTCCAAGGGACTTTCAAAAGTCTTCTCCAACATCACAGTTCAAAAGCATCAAGTCTTTGGCACTCAGCCTTCTTTATGATCCAACTCTCACATCCATACATGACTACTGGAAAAAACTATAGCTTTGACGATACAGATATTTGTCAACAAAATATACAGTGCATTGGATTTCTAACACTCAATGTCTTTGACTTAATCCTATAAAGTTAATATAAAATTTTTCATTTTTGGAAAGATTAATTTAAAACAACATAAATATTACATGGATGAAGATTAAGATGGAATCAAGATTGTAGAGAGAAATATCAATAACTTAACATATGCAGATGACATCACCCTTATGGCAGAAAGCAAAGAAGAATGAAAGAGCTTCTTGATGAATATTAAAGAAGAGAGTGAAAATAGCTGGCTTAAAACTCAACATTCAAACAACTAAAATCATAGCATCCAGTCCCATCACTTCATGGCAAATAGATGGGGCAAAAATGAAAACACTGACAGACTATTTTCTTGGACTCTGAAATCACTGCAGATGGTAACTGCAGCCATTTAATTAAAAGACGTTTGCTCCTTGGAAGAATAGCTATGAGAAACTTAGACAGTGTATNAAAAAAAAAAAAAAAAAAAAAGCAGGGACTTCACTTTGCCCACAAAGGTCCATATGGTTAAAGCTATGGTTTTTCCAGTATTCATGTCTGTTTGTGAGAACTGGACCACAAAGAAGGCTGAATGCCAGAAAATTGACTCTTTCAAACTGTGGTTCTGGAGAAGACTCCTGTGAGTCCCTTGGATTGCAAGGAGATCCAACAAGTCAATACTGATTTCCCAAAGGATATTAACCCTGAATATTCATTGAAAGTACTGATGCTGAAGCTGAAGCTCCAATACTTTGGCCACCTGATGTGAAGAGCTGATTCACTGGAAAAGAAGCTGATGCTGAGAAAGACTGAGAGCAGGAGAAGAATGGAGTGACAGGATGAGATGGTTGGATGTCATCATCAACACAGTGGACACGTGTTTGAGCAAACGCTGAGTGATAGTGAAGGATAGGAAAGCATGATATGCTACAATCCATGGGGTTTCAGAGTCAGACATGACTGAGTGACTGCCAAAACAAAATACTACATACGAACTAAGATTTACCAGGCTTTCCCAGGTAGCTCAGTGGTAAAGAATCTGTCAATGCAGGAGATACATGTTGGATCCCTGGATCATAAAGATGCCCTGGAGGAGGGCATGACAACCCCTTGCAGCCTGGTGGGCTGCAGTCTGAGGGGTTGCAAAGAGATAGACATGACTGAAGTAACTGAGCACACAAGCAAGATTTACTAAAACAAAAACAAAACTGAATTATTTTTCTGAATTTAGTAATTACTGGTTTTTTCTGTCTTCATGAAATGAATTTCAGGACACCAAGGTTCAGTTCAGTCAAGGAGTTATTATTATTATTTTTGTCTATCCAATGTAAGACAAGAAACAATCAATATAAACTATAACGTCCTTTGTCTACTACAGTGTGTCAGACACAGTGATATTTATCAGCCCAATCTATTCAGCCCACTCTTTCCCTAGTTGAAATTCTTTCATCTAGGGAAAGCACTGTAGCATAGTTCCAACAATGAGATGAAAACAAGTCATTGAAAAGATTTGGGGAATGTTTTTAAGAATGGCAAGGCTCCATAGGTCTGCATTTGCATTTGTGCCCTTAGACACTTTTTTCCCACCCTTTCCTCTTCTTTATGTTTCGAATAATGGCAGGTTGTCAGATCATCAGCCTTTCTATGAATAGGGAATGAAATCCACATGTTAAAGATGGCAGATCAGGAAGCTGGAAAGTGCCTGAGACTTCAGTGGCATTGGTCAGAAACTGTATATTTAAGAACAACTTATACCAACAACAATATATCTAAGAGAGAGGAGGAAGAAGAGGAGGAGAATGAGAGAGAGAGAGAGAGACTTATAATGAAGGGTGGTCATTAGTGTTTTTCTCCCTTGTTTTCACTCTTCTCTTTTTTTAAGAAAGGATGTACTCATAGGATAAAGTGTTCAAAAAATGCTCAATATTTATAGTTAACATTAAATATGCTTTATGGAAGAAGAAAAAAAATCATTGCATGATGTGGTTGACAGAACTGTAAGACTTTCTGTAAGTATTCAGCAAAGCATTGATACGGGTACTGCTAAGAAGAGTCTTGATACATGGAATTTGTACCTGCAATTAAGGTTACCAACCCATCGATTTATATGAGGAAGGTTATCATGGATTATCTGAATGAGTTTAAAATGTTAGAAAGCAACAGTTAGAACTGGACATGGAACAACAGATTGGTTCCAAAGAGGAAAAGGAGTACGTCAAGGCTGTATTTTGTCACCCTGCTTATTTAACTTATTTTCATAGTACATCATGAGAAACGTTGGGCTGGAAGAAGCACAGGCTGGAATTAAGATTGCCAGGAGAAATATCAATAACCTCAGATATGCAGATGACACAATTCTTATGGAAGAAAGTGAAGAGGAACTAAAAAGCCTCTTGATGAAAGTGAAAGAGGAGAGTGAAAAAGCTGGCTTAAAGCTCAACATTCAGAAAATGAAGATCATGGCATCCGGTCCCATCACTTCATGGGAAATAGATGGGGGAAAAGTGGAAACTGTGTCAGACTTTATTTTGGGGGGCTCCAAAATCATTGCAGATGGTGAGTGCAGCCATGAAATTAAAAGATGCTTACTCCTTGGAAGGAAAGTTATGACCAACCTAGATATATATTCAAGATCAGACACATTACTTTGCCAACAAAGGTCCATCTGGTCAAAGCCATGGCTTTTCCAGTGGTCAT
>SJYQ01001894.1:550517-564455 GCA_006410935.1 Redunca redunca | reverse complement strand
ACCACCTGACTGGCCTCCTGAGAAGTCTGTATTCAGGTCAAGAAGCAACAGTTAGAACCGAACATAGAACAATGGACTTGCTCCAAATTGGGAAAGGAACGCGTCAAAGTTGTATATTGTCACCCTGTTTATTTAACTTGTATGCAGAGTAGGGCATGGGAAATGTTGGGCTGGATGAAGCACAAGCTGAAAGCAAGATTCCCAGGAGAAATATTGATAACCTCAGATATGCAGAAGAAACCACACTCATGGCAGAAAGCGAAGAGGAACTGAGGAGCCTCTCGATGAAAGTGAAAGAGGAGAATGTAAAAGTTGGCTTAAAATTCAGCATTCAGACACCTAAGAACATGGCATCTGGTCCCACCATTTCATGGCAGTTACAATGGATACAATGAGAGCCTTTATTTTCATGAACTCCAAAATCACTGCAGAGGGTGATTGCAGCCATAAAATTAAAAGATGCTTGCTCCTTGGAAGAAAAAACAACCTAGACAGCATATTAAAAAGCAGCGACATTACTCTGCCAACAAAGGTCCATCTAGTCAAAGCTATGGTTTTTCCAGCAGTCATGTATAGATATGAGAGTTGGGCCATAAAGAGTTGGATCATAAAGCTGAGTGCTGAAGAACTCATGTTTTTGAACTGTGGAGTTGGAGAAGACTCTTCAGTGCCCTGCGGACTGCAAGGAAATCAAACAAGTCAATTCTAAAGGAAATCAGCCCTGGATATTCATTGGAAAGACTGATGTTAAAGCTGAAACTCCAATACTTTGGCCACCTGATGTGAAGAACTGACTCAATGGACAAGACCCTGATGCTGGAAAGATTGAAGGCACAAGAAGAAGGGGGCAACAGAGGATGAAATGGTTAGTTGGCATCACCAACTAGATGGACATGAGTTTGAAGGGTATTGCTGATGGACAGGGAAGCCTGGCATGCTGCATTCCATGGGGTCACAAAGAATCAGAGAAGACTGAGTGATTGAACTGAATTGAAAGTTTGTGTTTTGATCACTTAATTTATCCATTTCATTGAACAACTAAGAATATTTGCATTATTTGGTAAGCAGATTCAAGCTTTCTTTGAGGTGTAGCAAATATGTTATCTTGAGTTCCAATTAGAACCAAATAACTTTGGAAAAAGAAACTGAAAATTCCTGATTATTGATGAATATAAAGTGTTTGTTGGGGGTGGGGGGAGTTAAGTATGTGGAAAATACAAGTCTTTAAGTTGCTGCTGAAGAAATATATGTTCATTTTTCTCTCCAACTGATACTATAAGGCTCATTTCAAGCTGGTTTCCTTAATATCAAAGAGTTTCTTTGTCATATAATATTATTTATTATTTAGAACCTTCTCATAGTCATTTAATCAAATCCTCTGAACAGGAGCTGACTTTCAAGTGGCAAGCAAATTTTGGGGTTAGGAATAAAATAAAGATGAAAAAATAGTCTACATCTTCAAGGAAATTAGAGCTAAGTGATGAACATTTGCACATATCCCAACTGATATGTAAAAGGCAAAGGCTAATATATAAGTTTTGATTTAGCTGTGATTTGGGGTTTAAAATGAATGCATTTATCTCCCCTGTTAGTTTCAAGGAGTGTACATCTCAACTGCACAGTGAATATGAGCAAAAATTAAGGAAAAGAAATAGATAAGGTCAAACTATGACATACTAGCCCAGGGTGTGTAAGGAAAGGATTATATGGCAATGAATCTATAGAAATATATGAGGAAACAAATTAAGTAAGTAAGACACGAGGTTATAGATTTGGGTATAAATTCACCCATTCTACAAAGGGGTGGAGGAGGAGTGCAAGACCAGGTATAGATTCTGGAATTAGCCTGCCTCCTTGAAAACCTGACTTCATTTAATAATCTGGATGACTTTGGCCAAATTGTTTGCTTTTCTCTACCTAAATACCTTAATCTGTAAAACGTGCCTGAAAAATGAAAAATACTTAGATGAGATATATAAGCACTAGCCCTCTCTATGCCAGAAAATTTAATCTATTATTTCATCAAACCAATTATTCATAGATAATTTTATTATTCAACTCAAATTTATTAGTTCATGTTTGTCAATTAAAGTTTAAAACAAGTGCCCTTTGGCTGGCACTCAAGTAACCATTTTTGCCCCTCATTATTATCAATGCTTACCTCTCTAGATCAAGATAAATTAGACATCCACTTCCCTGGTGGCTCAGCTGGTAAAGAGTCTGCCTGCAGTGTGGATGACCTGGGTTCCATCCCTAAGTTGGAAAGATCCCCTGGAGAATAGAATGGCTACTCACTCCAGTATTCTGGCCTGGAGAATTCCATGAACTCACAAAGAGTCGGACATGACTGAACAACTTTCACTTTCACTATGAGTTTCCACCTCAGAATATTTGTTTTTAATGAATTTTGTTCCAACACTTATAGGCTTTCTACATTATATTTCAAATTTATAATTTTTTTAGTCACTTGGGGTTTGGTATTACTTAAATGTCCCAAGATAAAACTAATTAAGGAGGTGTGACATTTATTATTTATCAGGTTTAGAGGAGTACAGGCAACTAGAGAATACTAACACATTGCTGCAGCCTAGAGAGTCCTCAGGACTCTTTTGAGCTGGGAGTAAAAAGTAGTGCTGACAGACCATTTCTAAAGAGCTCCTTGGAGCACGAAGGACACTGTGTGAAGACAGAGGCATGATGAGAGTACTGAAAATCCCTCTTTCCTCTGTGGTTGAGGGACCTGGGTTTCCTTGGTGGCTAGCAGTAAAGAGCCTGCATTGGCTGGAGAAGTAAGAGTACAGTCTCTGGGTTGGGAAGATCTCTGAGAAAGGCATGACAACCCACTCCAGTATTCTTACTTGGAGAATTTCATGGACAGAGGAGCCTGGTGAGCTACCGTCTGTGGTGTTGCAAAGAGCCGGACACGACTGAGTGACTAACATTTTCACATTATTTCTGTGGATGATTTGCTATAACAAGATTTGCTATACCCCTGGCTATCCTTACCATTCAGTGGTACAGGTATGAGTGTGGCCGTATACAAATGTAATGGGCTGCAGTGAACAGAGAGCAAAGAAGACTCACAAGTAGAAGGAACTAACTCTCTCACAAAAGAATGAATCATGGGGGCCCAATACATCCATATTGCAGGAGATTTAACACAACACTAATGACCAAATGAATTCACTCACAATACTAAAATAATAACAATATCACCAAAGGTGAAACCCCCAACTTCTCTAAGTAAGTCTTAAAATGATTCAGAAAGAAAACAAAGAATGTCTCAGCTAAGACTGAAAGGGAGGGTCAAGGAAAATTAATGATAATATGCTAGCAAATGGAACATGTGAATATATAGTAGAGCAGAGCAAATCGGATTCCATTTTTCTGTTTCTTTTACCTTAAAATTTATGTTCTATTGCTTTTGCTACAAGTAATAACTAAAAGAATGTTGCCTATAGCCTGAAATATACATAGCCCATTTTCAAGGCTCTGATCTGTAAAGGTATAACATTTTCCCGTTTATACAGAGACAAAATGTTACAGAACAGAGAAGAGAAATATTTGTCTTGTTGGAAGCTTATAGGAACACTGTGACCAGACCTATATGGACAGCTATAAGAACAAAGGATTCAGGTACAAGCAGTTTGCAATAACCAACCACATACACTCTTTTAAAGCCTGAATTCCAACTCAAGTAAGATGGCTTTTTTGGGACGCTAGCCTACGATCTTCTTGGTCTTCTGGTTTTTAGAATAAAGTTGCTTGCCCCAACACTTGGTCTCTCGATGTATTGGCATGTCCTGCAGCAACTAGGAGGAGGTTAGACTTGGTAACAAACAGAACTCTCCACAAGTATGGCCAAAGAGAAGAGAAATTGGCTGACAATTACAGAAGAATATTCTTTCACCTTTTGTTTTTTTAAGAAAAGCTATCATGAAAAAGATAGAAAAGACGCACATGTTAGAGGAAACCTAATTCAAAGTACAGAAGAAATATCCCCATAGAGACTTAATGATAAAATAAATACAAAATACAGGGACTCAAAATTGAAAAGGAAGCCCATAGAGAATAAAGCAATTCTCACAGAAATCTAACAAATGAATAGACACAGCAAGTGTCTATTCAAGAGAATAGATGCTGCTGAAAATGAAACCACTGACAAAAAAGAAAAGTAAAAACTTACAAAATGATATATAATTTGAAGAAATTAGGAAGAGAGTAACAGATAATGAGGACAGGAAAAAAAAATCTTCCAATTGAAAGATAATTGGTATTTCTGGATACCTTAACAGTGAGAAGAAAAAATATTTTAAAATAACATTTTTTTCTGAAAGGAAATTCATAAAAGGAGGAATAACTGAATTTGAAGCATACAAGAGCACACTGGGAAATGATAGAGATAATTGACAGTGAGATATATCCATTTTAAGTTGCAAAACTTCAGGAATAAAAAAGGAAAAAATTAAGCAACCAGGCAGAAAATAGCAATTTGCTTTCATGGGGTGAAATTCAAGCTGGGTCCAGAATTCTTGTGACTGCCATTTAAAGGCAGAAGATAAAGGAGCCATCAGCATTTTCTTCAGGTAAATAAAATATGACCATTAGAGTCCACGTGGTCACAAAAGAGTAGGAGACAACTGAGCAGCAACAGCAGTACATTACACCTAATTAAGGTCGTGTTCAGTCTTGAAACCAAACATACACATCTTCAAACCTGAAAAGCTTAAAAAAAAAAAAGACATTGGTCTTTCTTGAAGAAAAATCCAGCTGAGCGAAAGACTTACAGAGAAGCAAACAAAGGACTAATGTGATATTTATTCAGAGAAGCAGAGAAGACAGAAGGGTTATGTTTGTAAAGTTCTGAGAAAAAGTCTGAAACAAAAACTTTCTATCCAGTCCTTTTATTTTTGAACTGGATAAAAGCAACACTCAGGCACTCACAAACAGGCAGAAACCCAGACACCTACAAATAGTTTTTACAAATATTCCTAACAAAGAAACAATTAGACAGTTAAATCCAATGAACAGAGATAATTGAGACAAAATAACTCATGACTGGAGAAGCTTTGACAAAGAAACTGGTGGCCATTAAGACAAGGACTCAAACACGCCCACTACAAAGGAAAACTAAGAAATATAAGCCTTCAACACATTTGAATTACTGTTGATATAATAATGGACAACATCAAAAACATTCTAGAATTTTTGTGCTTTTTATAATTGTTGGAATAATTTCTAAAACAGCTATAGATGAAGTGATATGTATCTTAAATCAATCTTTATTTGGCCTTATATGGAGGAAAGACTTTAGTCTATTTTAAAATATAATTTATGTAAAACAACTGTGGAATTTAAGACTATAGCAGAAAAACTTAAGTAACAGAAATGATGAAGTTGGGAAGAGAATGGGTGGAGATGTGGGAGGGAATGTAGGTGATCTAATTCTCTGATCTTTAAAGAAAGATTCCATTCCAATTCAATTATGCCACTTTATATATATATATAGATAGATTGATAGATAATGCTTCCTTGAATATTTTCTTCAAAATCTACTTAACTTCATAGTTACATCTAAGAAGAAACCTGTATTTGAATAATATAAATTTGTATCTGAAAATCACCATGGCTTTCACTATCATTTCAGCTTCTTTTTAGTACTTCAAATCCAAATAAAACTGTATTTGTTTAAGACAGCAGGTGATTTATAGCAATTTGCTAAGAAAGGACATTTTTATATAATTTTTATATTTATTTATTTATTTTTAACTGTGCTGGGTCTTTGTTGCTGCACAAGCTTTTCTCTAGTTGTGGCGAGTGGGGGCTAGCCTCTAGTTGCAGGTGTGGGCTTTTCACTGTGGTGGCCTCTTTTTGCAGAGCACAGGTTCTAGGGGATGCAGGCTTCAGCAGTTTTGCCATATAGGCTCAGTAGTTGCAGCTCTCAGGCTCTAGAACACAGGCTCAATAGCTGTGACACACGAGCTTAGTCGTTTCCCCACATGTGGGATCTTCTCATCTTGGGGATAGAACCCAAGTCTGCTACATTGGCAGGCAGATATTTTTACCACTGATCCACCAGGGAAGCCTAAAATAGCAATTTTTTAAAAGGTACATGTGAATACATTATGAAGGAGGTGATCTCAGGGAACAAAGGTGAAAAATATAAGGAAGGAAGCAGAATTCAAAGGAAGGCCAAAGCAAAGAGATATTATGAATATTTTCAACACTATGTGTTGCTGCTTGCATGATTCCAAGGGACTGTATGAGAAGATGTTTGAAGGTATCTCAGGATCAGGGAGCAAAAAGAGAAAGCATTGATAACATCAGTTCCCATTCCATAGTTTTCTAAAATTTATTCCATAATGTATTTCCTATATGAAGTATACAGGTTGGATTTAGAATAATTAAATATCCTTGTATTCATGGGACTGAGGGAGTGTCTGAGAGACTTTTGGTGTTAAAAATAGGAAAGGTCAAGAAATAGTGAAATGAACTGGTCTGGTCACCTTTGGTTAAATCTTACTTCATTCCTTGGAGTCAACATGAAAATTCACGTTCAGTTCAGTTCAGTCACTCAGTCATGTCCCACTCTTTGTGACCCCATGAATCGCAACACGCCAGGCCTCCCTGTCCATCATCAACTCCCGGAGTTTACTCAGACTCATGTCCATCGAGTCCGTGATGCCATCCAGCCATCTCATGCTGAGTCGTCCCCTTCTCCTCCTGCCCCCAAACCCTGCCAGCATCAGAGTATTTTCCAATGAGTCAACTCTTTGCATGAGGTGGCCAAAGTACTGGAGTTTCAGCTTTAGCAGCATTCCTTCCAAAGAAATCCCAGGGCTGATCTCCTTCAGAATGGACTGGTTGGATCTCCTTGCAGTCCAAGGGACTCTCAGGAGTCTTCTCCAACACCACAGTTCAAAAGCATCAATTCTTTGGCGCTCAGCCTTCTTCACAGTCCAACTCTCACATCTATACATGACTGCTGGAAAAACCATAGCCTTTACAAGATGGACCTTGGTTGGCAAAGTAATGTCTCTGCTTTTAAATATGCTATCTAGGTTGGTCATAACTTTTCTTCCAAGGTGTAAGCGTCTTTTAGTTTCATGGCTGCAATCACGTGGTGGATGGTAAGACCCATCTGTTGTTGGGATGAGACTCTTCTCTGCTGAAGAACAGTGCCCTTCAGTGGTGGCTAGAATAAAAGTGAATAAAATATTGTTCCTACAGTGGTATAAAGAAACATGCCACCATTCGTGACACTAAATATCTTATTTCTCTAGGAGTTCTAGCTGTCATGTCACAAAAGTGGTCCTGTGTTGTTGGGAGAAAAAGTTGCCATCATTTCTTCTCTAACAAGAGAGGGCAGGTACAATTACCATCCATCATGGAGACACTTTAAAGCTAGTATCCAGCCACAGTCTTTGAATGGACTCAAGTCAAGATAGTCAATGAAAAAGCAATAGTCTACATTGTTGCAGGTGACTCAGGAATCTAGGTAATTTATACATGCAGCTGTTGGATCCCTTCATAAATGTTTGGCTTAATCCTGAATGTATCATTTTCATTATATAGTCAACTTCTGCTGTGAGCACTTGATTTATGGCTTAATGATATGATTATGTCCAGTTGATGATAAATAGTTCTAGTCACAGGATCACCTGAAATACTAGAGTCAAGTTTAAATAAAACATAGTGGCATAAGAAGATGTTATTCAAAATATGAGTAATTTATTGTCACAGAAACAAAGACTTTGTCCCCCAACGTCAACTAGGCTCTCTAATTAGGATATTTTAAGCTTCATCATAGCTTTTCATAGCTTTTTTTTTTTCTTTTTTTTTCCCAAGGAGTAAGCATCTTTTAATTTTGTGGCTGCAGTCACTGTCCACAGTTATTTTGGAGCTTAAGAAAATAAAATCTGTCACTGTTTCCACTTTTTCCCCATCTTTTTGCCATGAAGTGGTGCTGGAGAAGACTTCTGAGAGTTCCTTGGACAGCAAGATCAAACCAGTGAATCTGAAAGGAAATTAACCCTAAGTACTCATTGGAAGGACTCCTGCTGAAGCTGAAGCTCCAATATTTTGGCCGCCTGATGCAAACAGCTGATTCATTAGAAAAGACTTTGATGCTGGGAAAGATTGAGGGGAAGAGGAGAAGGGGATGACAAAGGATGAGATGGTTGGATTGCTATGACTTAGAACTGAACACAAGCACAAGATTTTGTTGGGTTGAGGCTGGCCCTAAGTTCAATGATTAGTGTCTTTGTAAGGAGAAAGAGACAGAACAGGTAAACACACAGTTTAAAGGGCCATATGATGGTGGAATGGAGAAGGCAATGGCACCCCACTCCAATACTCTTGCCTGGAAAATCCCATGGACGGGGGAGCCTGGTAGGCTGCCATCCATGGGGCCGCTAACAGTCAGACACGACTGAGTGACTTCACTTTCACTTTTCAGTTTCATGCATTGGAGAAGGAAATGGCAACCCACTCCAGTGTTCTTGCCTGGAGAATCCCCAGGACGGGGGAGCCTGGTAGGCTACCATCTATGGGGTCACACAGAGTCAGACATGACTGAAGTGACTTAGCGGCAGTAGCAGCAGTGATGGTGGAGACAGGGGTTGGAGGGATGCAACTTTAAGTCAAGTCATGCCAAGAATTTTCCAATGATCATCACAAGTTAGGGAGAAGAAAGGATTCTTGCTTAGAGTCTCCAGAGGGAGCATGATCCTGCTGACACCTTAATTTCAGACTTCTTGCCACCAGAACTGTGAGAAAATACATTTCTGTTGCTTAAAGGCATGTACTTGCAGTATTTGCTGTAACAGCCCTAGGATACTAATACCTATACTATATGCAATAGATTTACCAGTGATATTCCAACTGAACAAACATTTCTTTGTGATATTCTTATACAGATGGACATTTGCCAAACGTTTATGACTTGTAATTTATGATTTTGCTTCTGTGACAGATTCATAATGGGAGCTTTGCAATAACAACAACAAAAAGTATTGGGTGAAGGACAATATTATTTCTCCTGAAATACTAGAACCTGGTTTGACAGGCTGTAATTGGAGAATGCAAATTTTCTGTTTAAAAATAATGAAATAAAAGCATTTTATTTCAATTTATCTTTCTCAACCCCTGGAAAATACCCCAAAGCACAAAAGAATAGTAGAAGACTAGAGCTTTAATACAATGGAAAAAAACAAAACAAAACAAAACACATAATTCCAATATACAAACAGAATTATGCTAGGCAAAATTGTGAAATATTAACCTAAACAAGAGTGTGTGATGTTTATTTTCACAAACTTCTTCAGTTCCCAAGACATCCATACATTAAAAAAAAAAAAAAAAAGTGAGTTCCTTATCCTGCATAATCTCTTCAGAATTACATCTAAGACATTAAGCATTACTGGAAGGCTAGGGTAACATGGAATATATCCTGTTGGGACCTAGATTTTTCAAACAGAAAACCAGGTACCTGAAAAAACAAACAAACAAACAAACAAACAAAACAGAGCAACAACAACAACAAAAACTAGTAAAAATAAACAAAACCATTTGTACCTTTTCTTTCATAGCCTGATTGTTGCTTCAGTGAAAGCTAAACAGAGGACAAAAGAAGAGTATTTCCACAGATTAAATGTTCATGTACTAAAACTTAGTTTACAGTGGGATGGTCTTTAGAGATAGGGCCTTTGATTGGTGATCTTAAGAGTGGACCCCTTATGAATGAATTATACCAAATCTGCTAGTATCTTGCTCTTGAATTTCCCAGCCTCCAGAACTGTGAGAACTATGTTTCTGTTGTTTACATGCTACTCAGTCTATGGTACTTCATTATAGCAGTCTGAACAGATTAAGGGAAAAACAGAGGGACCAATCCATGACCTTCTGAGTTGAGGCATGCTCTGGATACTGTGGTTTTCAATAAGATGTGTTCTCAATGCTACATTTTCCTTTCTTCACTTTCATTCTTCTGAGGTGTAAACTTGCAAGACAAATATTTCAGACACCCTAGCTAGCTAAATTTCTCTTGATTTCTGCCAATTGGAGGCACTAAATAGAATTTAAAAGAAAGAAAGATGAAACAGAATATTACTTTGCTGTTGCTCTCAGCTTCTGTCAGCACCTGGGGCTGTGAGAGTAGCAGTACCATAAGGGCAAAAAAGGCATCTTGATCATGTTCTTCCTGGAATGGAGCCTCCATTCTATGAGGAGAGTATGCAGAGGTTAGGAGCAGAAAAAAGCAGATCAGCTCTGCAGATATACAAAAATTAACTGAACAATATGCTCACTGAAACGGCTGAAACTTCTAATATTTAACCTACATTTAATAAAGCTGTCTTTTAAAAGTGATTTTATGCAGCAGTGAATGCCAACAGCTTTGAGAGTAGTTTAGCAGCAATGGGAGAATGAGCTCCTGGCTTTTGCTTAACCACAGCAGCAGACACAGACAGCTTGCACCTCATACTGTCAGCAACTCTGGGGCCAAGATGGTCAGATGAGTTGTAGCCGTTAGCTGTTAAGCAGGGACAGTTTCTTGATCTATGAAGAACAACCCACCTCTTCACTTAACACCTCTAGCCACTCCATCACTCTTGCACCTGATGGTTAGCTATAAATTTCTCCATCCTCGGTACTCTTGTCTGGAGAATCCCAGGGACAGAAGAGCCTAGTGGGCTGCCGTCTATGGGATCGCAGAGTCAGACACGACTGAAGCGCCTTAGCAGCAGCAGCAGCAGCAAATACTGAAAATGTTCCTCATTGGAATGGACACTTAACTGATTCAAGCTAAGGGTTTTGTTGTGTGATGAATCACATCCACCAAATGTATGCTGAAATCGGATAATATTTTCTATCAACCAAGCAATTTGTTGAAGAAGTTTGGAAACAGCACCTCTGAATCCATGCCCCAGAAGGCCCCAGTTACCACAGTTGCCAACATCTCTGACAAGCAGCAAAAGAATTCAAAGATGGATCATACTTAGAAAGAAAATGAGCTCTATGCACAAAACATTTTTCTTTAAATCAGTAAAATACATTTCTAATGAAAATATGGTTACAGTAAAACCAAGGGTATGAAGGAAATGCTTCTCATTATTCTCACAGGATTTACAGATAATATCATCTTTATAAGTAATAAGTGAAATTTGAACAATGAGAACAAGTAGTCCAAAAGGACTTTGTAGGAAGTCCAAAGAATATGCAATTGAGTCACAATATGACAAAAAATGAAAAGCTAAAGCATTATATGTGAAAAAAGCTAGATGTTTCTAAGTAGTTATGAGGATGACTCAGGCAGAAAGAGAGGGAAGGAAAGAGGAATATAAATATGATCATACAAAGAATGACAGACTTAAAAGAAAGTATATCTAACATATATTATGGGTATTTTCAAGAAATAAGCAAATGGAACACAAAATATAGAAAGTCTAAAGTATAATTATTTTTAACATTTTTTTTTCTGAAATAAAGACAGAAAATGTGCAGACTGAAGGGGCTCATACATTTCCAAGAAATAATGAAACCTAACATTTATACCTAGCATTCCAAATCAAAGCATATTCTGGAAAGGATGTTAAAAATCAGGTACAAAGACAGAATCCTAGGAGTAGGTGGGGAAAAAATCATGTCCCCTACTAGCATGAAATATCAAGCGGAATTTGACTTCTTCACGGTAATATTCATGCAAGGAGACAGTTTGATCAGTGTCTAAAATACACTGAGAAGAAGAACATGTGATGCAAGAATTTTATAATCAGCTAAGTTATCTTTTGATTTAAAGAAAATTTTTGAGTATAAAGGAAAAGTATGTCATTTATGAATAGCAAGGTCTGAATCTCCTAGGGGAGAAGGCTAGATGGTGATAAAGTAGGAAAAATGGAGAAATAGTGCTGAAATCAACTGATTAGGTGATGAGAACTAAGGTATATTTTTTAAAATGTTGGAATAGACACCCATGCTAACTCATTTAATAAAAAGATTAATTTTTATTTAATTAAAGTGGCAGAAATGTAAGTGAGGTTGTCAGAATAATCAGAGCAAAAGTAGTGAAAATATTCAGCCAGCTTCCTTTAGGTTACAGAGTCTGTTAAGTTTGACTCTATCCCCATACAAGGATTCTTGTTCATATGCAAGTCTCCTTCTGTGGGAACAAAGTCCAAAGCTGATTTTTTTCTATGCTTATAGCTTTTTCAGAATCAAGTCACCTAATACCATTCAGAAAGAACTTTAAGCTGCATCTTCATTCTTTCTGTGAACTACTTAGGGCAACTTGTATTCTGGCTTTCCAGACCAACCCACCAAAACCTAGTCTACATCCTCTTTAATGACACAATTCTGGAAGTGGAAATCTTGTTTATCCCTAGCCCACATCCATCTTTCTATTGTTTCATTTTTAAAATTGTACTTAATTATTTTTTCTGACCGTGGTGAGTCTTAGTTGTGGTGCGTGGGCTTTCTCTAGTTGCAATGAGCAGGGACTACTCTTTGTTGCAATGCGTGGGCTTCTCCTTGTGGTGATTTCTCTTGTCGTGAAGCATGGGCTCCAGGCTTGTGGACTTCGGTAGTCACAACACACGGGCTCAGTAGTTGTGGCCCTCGGGCTTAGTTGCATGTGGAATCCTCCCAGACCAGGGATTGAACCCATATCCTCTGCATTAGCAAGTGGATTCCTAACCACTGGACCACCACGGGGAAGTCCTTTTCTATTTTTTTTTTTTCTGTTTCTATATATAGATAATAGATAAAGAACTAGAGATATAATTCCACACTGAACTTACTAAAAATTCTATTATATTATAAGGTGTTACTTATATTATTTCATTTGACTTCTCCAGTACTATTAATAGTTGGCATCATAATTCTCATTTCACAGCACAGAAATTCAATTCCATGAGGTTAAAAACACTTGTTCTAAATTACAAAAAAATTCAGTTTTGTGTCTGATATTAGAATAATCTTTTTGCACTTTCTTATCACCCTTTACCGTAGCTGTAAAATGCAGCTAATTGACCATGAGTTCAGTTCAGTTCAGTTCAGTCGTTCAGTAGTGTCCGACTCTTTGCGACCCCATGAATCGCAGCACGCCAGGCCTCCCTGTCCATCACCATCTCCCGGAGTTCACTCAGACTCACATCCATCGAGTCAGTGATGCCATCCAGCCATCTCATCCTCTGTCGTCCCCTTCTCCTCCTGCCCCCAGTCCCTCCCAGCATCAGAGTCTTTTCCAATGAGTCACGTATTATAAATGATATGATTCCAGAGAATAAATTCCTAGCATTAAATTTAAAAGTAATTGCTTATAGATACCCTGTCCTCACATCTTTAATGACAGAAATCACTGATCTTATTCATGAGGGTCACAGTTTTTGAAGTAAAATATTAGATTTTTATTTCTATTACAGTAATAGGTAGTCTTACAGTAACACCAAAATAAGAAGAAGATAGATAGTACATGAAAGGAAAAATACAGATCAATTTCCATCACAAAATAAATGTAGAAATCCTCAAGAAAATTAATAAGCGGGATTAGCAATATATAAAACAAGTTATACACTGTTATTGATTGATATTCATTCTCAACATATAAAGCTAGTTCAATATTAAAAATATATTAATGGACTTTTGGACTCTGAGGGAGAGGGAGAGGGTGGGATAAAACGGGAGAATGGCATTGAAACATGAATACTATTATCTAAGAAACAAATCGCCAGTCTATGTCCGATGCAGGATACAGGATGCTTGGGGCCGTGCACGGGGATGACCCAGAGCGATGTTATGGGGAGGGAGGTGGGAGGGGGGTTCATGTTTGGGAACGCATGTACACCCGTGGTGGATTCCTGTCAATGTATGGCAAAACCAATACAGTATTGTAAAGTAAAATAAAGTTAAAATAAAAATTAAAAAAAAAAAAAAAAGGAGTCA
>SJYQ01001894.1:529298-549274 GCA_006410935.1 Redunca redunca | reverse complement strand
ATTGTTTATACTAAAGATAACTGACTGAAAAAAAAAAAGAATAACATAATTGACCAAAACAGGTATGGAGAAGAGGTCCTGAGTAAGTTAAATATTTGTATTTGATTTGATATTGCTGCTGCTAGGTCGCTTCAGTCTTGTCTGACTCTGTGTGACCCCATAGACGGCAGCCCACCCGGCTCCCCCATCCCTGGGATTCTCCATGCCAGAACACTGGAGTGGGCTGCCATTTCTTTCTCCAATGCATGAAAGTGTAAAGTTAAAGTGAATTCGTTCAGTCATGTCCGACTCTTCACGACCACATGGCCTGCAGCCCACCAGGCTCCTCTGTCCATGGGATTTTCCAGTCAAGAGTACTGGAGTGGGGTAACATTGCCTTCTCTGGATTCGATAATGAGGGAACAATAAATGTTATCTGATATTAATCAATTTAGAAAATAACATTTTATATATTGTTTCGGATGAGAAAAAAGCAAAATATAAACAATAAAAAGTTGCCTGGAGAGTAGACTTAGAAGTGAAGCTGTGGTCTGACCCTATCACATTTAATATAAAAATTTCTTTAACGTGATTTTTTAATAGGAATATATTATTTGAACAAAGCAAATATTTTAAAACTATAACACTACTTACTTATAAGTAATAGTGACATAAGATAGGAAGATAGCTATTGTTGAATTGATATGAAAAAAATAGAATAGAAGTAATTTACAAAATCATGCATATAAACATTTTTCTAGCATTTTTATGAAAAAATATGTTATTTTTCCTTGATTTATACTCATTTCAGTTCAGTTGCTCAGTCATGTCCAACTCTTTGCCACCCCATGAATTGCAGCACGCCAGGCCTCCCTGTCCATCATCAACTCCCAGAGTTCACCCAAACCCATGTCCATTGAGTCAGTGATGCCATCCAGCTATCTCATCCTCTGTCGTCCCCTTTTTCTCCTGCCCCCAATCCCTCCCAGCACCAGAGTCTTTCCCAATAAGTCAACTCTTCGCATGAATGGCCAAAGTACTGGAGTTTCAGCTTTAGCATCATTCCTTCCAAAGATTTACACTACTGAGTTTGAAATATCAGCTACCCAAGTCTCTTTGTTTCTTCCTAGCTACTTGACTAGCAGCTATTTCTATTTGTGAGTGGATGACATGTGTATTACAAGCAAATAAAGTAATTGGTCTTCAATTAGACTAAATTTTCACCAAGTGGGTTGTTATACACTGATTATATCCACAGTTTAAGTGGCCACACTCACAACTCAACTGTGTTCTTAATTTAATTAATTATACTTTCCAAGTTAAGAAAATTATGCTTTGCATAAAATATCATTTCATTAAATTAGCCACAATAAGAACCACTTTTCACTGGGAATATACAGAGTACATTTTAAATAATTTTTACCATGAAATTTAAAGACTCTTGCTTCTTGGAAGGAAAGCTATGACAAAAGTAGACAGCATATTAAAAAGCAGAGACATCACTTTGGCAACAAATATCTGTATAGTCAAAGCTATGGTTTTCCAGTAGTCATCTATAGATGTGAGAGTTGGACCATAAAAGAGGCTGAGTGCCTCGGAACTGATGCTTTCAAACTGTTGTGCTGGAAAAGACTCTTGAGAGTCCTTGGACAGTAAGGAGATCCAAACAGTCAATCCTAAGGGAAATCAACTCTGACTATTCATTGGAAGGACTGATGCTGGAACTGAAGCTCCAATGTTTTGGTCACCTGATGCGAAGAGCCAACTCACTGGAAAAGACCCTGATGCTGGGAAAGATTGAAGGTAAAAGGAGAAGGTGATGGCAAAGGATGAGATTTTAGATAGCATCTTCAACTCAACGGACACGAATTTCAGCAAACTCCAGGACATAGTGAAGCTTGACATGCTGCAGTCCATGGGGTTGCAAAGAATTGGTCCAGGATTAGTGACTAAACAATGACAAAAATCATGTGGAGCATTATACTGAGCATTCCTAACATTTAAATTTACCCCCAAGGATGTGACCAGAGTTGATGGAATAAGTGGTAAAGAATCTGCTTGCTGATGCAGGAGACATAAGAGACAAGGGTTCAATCCCTGGGTCAGAAATATCCCCTGGAGGAGGGCACAGCAACCCACTCCAGTATTCTTGCCTGGAGAATCCCATGGACAGAGGAAACTAGTGGGCTACAATCTGTGAGGTTGCATAGCGTTGGACATAACTTAGCAAAAGAGCACATACAATAAAAACTAGATTTGAGGGTTAAAATTAAAAAAAAAATGGAGGTGATTCCAATTTTATTACTAGTACTAATAATGTTACATTGAAGAACATTTAATGCATGTGATTTCAAGTTAATGTCAGTGTACTTTTGAGGATGTGTGATAGTTTTCTGGAAAAGGAATTGCTAGGTCAAAGGCTAAATAGATCTCTGATTTTGTTAGACATTGACAAAATTCTCTCCATAGATATTGTCCTATTTTACATCTTGAGAAACAAAATATTAGACTGTTTCTTTCCTTCTTAGTCCTACCAACAGAGTGTTATCAAACATTTCACATATTTTGAATCTTATAGATGAGTAATGGTTGTGGTTTTAATTTGCATTTTTCTCATTAAAATGATTTAATACAAAGGTAAATAGAGTATTTTATAACAAACATTACTCCATTGAAAGGGAAAAATATATATTTGGATCTGAATGGCTCAGGGAAGCATCCTGGGTTAATGACAGAAGTGTCTGTTTAATTGTAATTAATTAGGTTAACCTTAAAACATCCGTTTTCCTTAGAACTACACTTTAAAGTTAATGTAAGTCATGGTTCATCCATAGTCGTCTGACCCACAAGATGGCTAAGTAGAAGGATTTGTGCTTCTCTCCTGTGAGAACTCCAAAATAATATCTTGCTGCTGGAAAAGATAACCCATGTCCAAGACAAAGGAGAAGCCCCAGCAAGACAGTAGGAGGGGTGGACTTGTGTTTAGAATCAAACCCTGTACTCCCCAGAGACACTCAGGGGTCTCAAATGAAACCTTGTGTGCACCAGGAGACCCCACAGAGACTGAGCCAGACCTGCCTTTGAGTGTCTGAGTGTTTCTTGTGGAAGTTCGGGTCATCAGTGGCCTGCCTCAGGGGCAAGGGCTCTGGGTGGGGCAGGCCTGAATGTGGCATAAGCCCCTTTGGAAGAGGTCACCATTAACACCACCATAGAGCAGCCAGAACTTAAGCAGGACTGGGGAAACAGAGTCTTGGAGGGCACAAATAAAACCTTGTTCACACCAGGACTCAGGAGAAAGGAGCAGTAACCTCTCAAGAGACTGACCCAGACTTACCTGTGAGTGCCTTTGGTGGAGGTGTGAGTTGGCGGAGGCATGCTACAGGGTTGGGGGCACTAAGTGCAGCAGCACACGCAGGGGACCTTTTAAAGGAGGCCACCATTTTCTTTATTACCTCCACCATATTTTGGTCTCAGGTCAAACAACAGGGAAGGAACACAGCCCCTTCCATCAATAGAAAATTGGATTAAAGATTTACTGAGCATGCCCCCACCCATCAGAACAAGACCCAGTTTCCCCTTTAGTCAGTCTCTCCCATCAGGGAGCTTCCATAAGACTATTATCATTATCCCTCAGAGGGCAGACAGAATGAAAACCCCAGTCACAGAAAACTAATCAAACTGATCACATGGGCCACAACCTTGCCCAACTCAATAAAACTATGAGTGATGCTACCCAAGACGGATGGGTCATGGTGGAGAGTTCTGAAAAAAAGTGGTCCACTGGAGAAGGGAATGGCAAACCATTTCAGTATTCTTGCCTTGAGAACCCCATGAACAGTATGAAAAGGCAAAAAGATATGACACTGGAAGATGGGCTCTCCAGGTCGGTAGGTGCCCAATATGCTACAGGAGAAGAGTGGTGAAATAACACCAGAAAGAATGAAGAGACAGAGCCAAAGTGAAAACAATGCTCAGTTGTGGATATGACTGATGGTGGAAGTAAAGACCAATGCTATAAAGAAAAATATTGAATAGGAACCTGGACTAATAGGTCCATGAATCAAAGTAAATTGGAAGTGGTCAAACAGGAGTTGGCAAGAGTGAATAGAGACATTTCAGGACTCAATGAACTAAAATGGACTGGAGTGGGTGAATTTAATTCAGATGGCCATTATATCTACTACTGTAGGCAAGAGTCCCTTAGAAGAAATGGAGTAGCCATCACAGTCAACAAAAGAGTCCAAAATGCAGTACTTGGGTGCAATCACAAAAAATGTCAAAAAGCTCTCAGTTCATTTCCAAGGCAAACCATTCAATATACAGTAATTCAAGTATATGCCCCAACCAATAATGCTGAAGAAGCTGAATTTGAATGATTCTATGATGACCTATAAGATCCTCCAGAACTAACACCCAAAAGAAATGTCCTTTTCATTCAGTTCAGTTCAGTCGCTCAGTCGTGTCTGACTCTTTGTGACCCCATGAATCTCCACACGCCCAGCCTCCCTGTCCATTACAGGGAACTAAAATGGAAACTTATGAAGTCAAGAGATACCTGGAGTAACAGGCAAATTTGGCCTTGGACATCACCATATTATCATTACCAAAATAAGATTGATTATGTTCTTTGCAGCCAATCATGGAGAAGCTCTATACAGTCAGCAGAAACAAGACTGAGGACTGACCGTGGCTCAGATCATGAACTCTTCATTGCCAAACTCAGACTTAAACTGAAGAAAGTAGGGAAAAACACTACACATTCAGGTATAACCTAAATCAAATCCTTTATGATATATACAGTGGAAGTGAAAGATTCAAGGGACTATCTGATAGACAGAGTGTCTGAATATCTATGGTCAAGAGATTCATGACAATGTACAGGAGGCAGTGGTCAAGACCATCTCTCAAAAAAAGAAATGCAAAAAGCCAAAATGGTTGTCTCAGGAGGCCTTACAAATAGCTGAGAAAAGAAGAGAAGATAAAGCAAAGATATACTCAAACTCATGTCCATCGAGTCGCTGATGCCATCCAGGCATCTCATCCTCTGTTGTCCCCTTGTACTCCTGCCCCCAATCCCTCCCAGCATCAGGGTCTTTTCCCATGAGTCAACTCTCAGCATCAGGTGGCCAAAGTATTCGAGTTTCAGCTTCAGCATCAGTCCTTCCAATGAACACCCAGGACTGATATCCTTTAGGATGAACAGGTTGGATCTCCTTGAAGTTCAAGGGACTCTCAAGAGTCTTCTCCAACACCACAGTTCAAAAGCATCAATTCTTCAGCACTCAGTTTTCTTCAAAGTCCAACTCTCACATCCATACATGACCAGTGGAAAAACCATAGCCTTGACTAAACAGGCGTTTGCTGGCAAAGTAATATCTCTGCTTTTCAATATGCTATCTCAGTTCAGTTCAGTTCAGTCGCTCAGTCGTGACCGACTCTTTGTGACCCCATGAATCGCAGCACAACAGGCCTCCTGTCCATCACCAACTCCCAGAATTCACTCAGACTTACGTCCATCAAGTCAGTGATACCATCAGCCATCTCATCCTCTGTCGTCCCCTTCTCCTCCTGCCCCCAATCCCTCCCAGCATCAGGGTCTTTTCCAGTGAGTCAACTCTTCGCATGAGGTGGCCAAAGTACTGGAGTTTCAGCTTTAGCATCATTCCTTCCAAAGAAATCCCAGGGTTGATCTCCTTCAGAATGGACTGGTTGGATCTCCTTGCAGTTCAAAGGACTCTCAAGAGTCTTCTCCAACACCACAGTTCAAAAGCATCAATTCTTCGGCACTCAGCCTTCTTCAAAATATGCTATCTAGCTTGGTCATAACTTTCTTTCCAAGGAGTCAGCGTCTGTTAATTTCATGGCTGCAATCATCATCTGCAGTGATTTTGGAGCCCCCCAAAATAAAGTCTGACACTGTTTCCACTGTTTCCCCATCTACTTCCCATGAAGTGATGGGACCAGATGCCATGACCTTCATTTTCTGAATTTTGAGCTTTAAGCCAACTTTTTCACTCTCTTCTTTCACTTTCATCAGGAGGCTTTTTAGTTCCTCTTCACTTTCTGCCATAAAGGTGGTGTTATCTGCATATCTGAGGTTATTGATATTTCCCCCAGCAATCTTGATTCCAGCTTGTGCTTCTTCCAACCCAGTGTTTCTCATGATGTACTCTGCATATCAATTAAATAAGCAGGATGACCAGTCCCATCACTTTATGAAAAATAGATGTGGAAACAGTGGATGACTTTATTTTGGAGGCTCCAAAATCACTGCAGATGGTGACTGCAGCCATGAATTGAAAGACACTTACTCCTTGGAAGGAAAGTTATGACCATCCTAGACAGCATAATAAAAAGCAGAGACATTATTTGCCAGCAAAGGTCCATCTAGTCAAGGCTACAGTTTTTCCAGTGGACATGTATGGATGTGAGAGTTGGATTATAAAGAAAGCTGAGTGCCAAAGAATTGATGCTTTTGAACTGTGGTGTTGGAGAAGACTCTTGAGAGTCCCTCGAACTTCAAGGAGATCCAACCAGTTCATCCTAAAGGAGATCAGTCCTCGGTTTTCATTGGAAGGACTAATGTTGAAGCTGAAACTCCAATACTTTGGCCACCTGATGTGAAGAGCTGACTCATTTGAAAAGACCCTGATGCTGGGAAATATTGAGGGCAGGAGGAAAAGGGGACAACAGAGGATGAGATGGTTGGATGGCATCACTGACTCAATGGACATGTGTTTGGGTGGACTCCAGGAATTGGTGATAGGGAGGCCTGGCATGCTGCAGTTCATAGAATCTCAAGGAGTCAGACATGACTGAGTGACTGAACTGAACTGAAGGGAACATTTCACGCAAAGGTGGGTACAATAAAGGACAGAAACAGTATGGATCTAACTGAAGCAGAAGATATTAAGAAAAGGTGGCATCAATACACAGAAGAACTATACAAAAAAGAACTTCATGACCTAGATAACCACGATGGTGTGATCACTTACCTAGAGTGAGACATCCTGGAATCTGAAGTCAAGTGAGCCTTACAAAGCATCACTATGAACAAAGATAGTGGATGTGATGGAATTTCAGCTACTTCAACTCCTAAAAGATGATTCTCTGATAGTGCTGCACTCAATATTCCAGCAAATCTGGAAAACTCAACAGTGGCCCTAGGCCTGGAAAAGGTCAGTTTTCATTCCAATCCCAAAGAAAGGCAATGCCAAAGAATGGTCAAACTACTGCACAACTGCACTCATCTCACACATTAGCAAAATAATGCTCAAAATTTTCCAGGCCAGGCTTCAACAGTACATGAACAGTGAACTTCCAGTTGTTCAAGCTTGATTTAGAAAAGGCAGAGGAACCAGAATTCAAATTGCCATTATCCACTGAAAAAGCAAGATATTCCAGAAAAACCTGTACTTCTGCTTTATTGACTACACCAAAGCCTTTGACTGTGTGGATCACAAACTATGGAAAATTCTTCAAGAGATGGAATGCGAGACCAACTTCCTGCCTCCTGAGAAATCTGTATACAGGTCAAACGCAACTGTTAGAACTGGACATGAAACAACAGACTGTTTCCAAATACGGAAAGGATTATGTCAAGGCTGTATATTGTCACTCTGCTTATTTAACTTATATGGAGAGAACATCATGAGAAATACTGGACTGGATGAAACACAAGGTGTAATCAAGATTGTCGGAAGAAATATCAATAACCTCAGATATGCAGATGACACTACCCTGATGGCAGAAAGTGAAGGAGAACTAAAGAGCCGCTTGTTAAAAATGAAAGTGGAATTTTTTAAGGAATCTCCACACTGTTCTCCATAGTGGCTGTACTAGTAAAGTAAACTAAAGTTAAAATAAAAATTTTAAAAATAAATAAATAAAAGTGAAAGTGGAGTGTGAAAAAGTTGGCTTAAAACTCAACATTCAGAAAACTAAGATCATGGCATCCAGTCCCATCACTTCATGGCAAATAGATGGCAAAATAATGGACACAGTGAGAAACTTTATTTTTGTGTGTATGCTCGATAATCACCGAAGATGGTGACTGTAGCTGTGAAATTAAAAGCCACTTGCTCCTTGGAAGAAAAGCTAACTTAGACAGCATATTGAAAAGCAGAGACATTACTTTGCCAACAATGGTCCATCTTGTCAAAGCTGTGGTTTTTCCAGTAGTCATGTATGGATATGGGAGTTGGACTATGAAGAAAGTTGAGCACTGAAGAACTGATGCTTTTGAACCATGCTATTGGAGAAGACTCTTTAGAGTCCCTTTGACGGCAAGGAGATCCAACCAGTCAATTAAAGAAAATCAGTCCTGAATAGACATTGGAAGGACTGATGCTGAAGCTGAAACTACAATAGTTTGGCCACCTGATGCAAAGAATGGACTCACTGGAAAAGACCCTGATGCTGGGAAAAACTGAAGCCAGGAGACAAAGGGGACGACAGAGGATGAGATGGTTGGATGGAATCATTGACTCATGGACATGACTTTGAGCAAGCTCTGGGAGTTAGCGATGTACAGGGAAGTCTGTTGTGCTGCATTCCTGGAGTCACAGAGAGTCAGACACGACTGAGCGACTGAACTGGGATGGAAGAAAGAGAAGAAAAGAAGAAATGAAAGAAATAAAGAAATTAAGCAAGATCTGAATTAAGATGATAAAGTATGTGAAAAACCGGAAAGAACTGGTTAAATCAATGTAATTACCTTTGCTTAAAACCTGTGTCAGATTTTGATGTCTGTGCCATTGCTACCTTGTCTACAAAAGAAGTATTAAATTTTCTTATTTTACTCATATTAAATTTCTTTGACCAGAAATTATGAACTTTGAAGTATCTTTCAAAGTTTGAAGTCTGTGCTATTGTTATGTTGTTAAAAATAAATCAGACTCAGCAGTAAACTCTGTGCTTAACCTCAGATATGGTTTGTTGTCTCTTGTTGATACATATTTTGTTCATCATATTCTGAGTATGAGCTACATATTAGTATTTATCCTCAACTTTTTTACTGCATTTATCACACCACCAGATGGGACATTATACAACAAATAAGAAGTGAAGTCCATGTTAGTCATTTGATCAAATGTTTCATGTGAGCTGCCTAGGAACATCAAAACAATTAGTCAGAGCTGAAATTCAATCTGAGCTAGCATTCATATATAAAGATTTGAATTCAAAGGTAAATTCAGAGACCAAATATCATATTTTGAGTTGTTTTGAAGTGACCATCTGCCCATATCAAAACACTGCTGCCACAGTTTGGCAGACAGTTTAAAGAACCAAAATAACTACTCTGTACAGGTCAGGTTCACAGACATCCGCGTGTCCATTTGGAAAGCACAAAATGTAATGCTCATAGCATGTGGTACTTTACTAAAAAGCTAGCCAAAAGGTCTGCAAACTTCAAAATTGTCAAAAATTTCAGATCTCCTAAACAGTCCTTTAAGGAAATTTTACAAATACCTATCAAATTTCAAATATCTGTGGTCAGCATTTTTAAAAGCAGCAAAAAATCTAATAATTTGTTATAGAAATATTATAACAATCCCAAGGTACATAAAATGTAGGGCTTCTCTGGTGGCTCAGTGGTAAAAATTCTGCCTGCTCTGCAAGACATGAGGTGACCCAGGTTCGATCCCTTGGTAGGGAAGATCTCCTGGAGTAGGGCATGGCAACCCACCCACTCCAGTATTCTTGCCTGGAAAATTTCATGGACAGTGGAGCATGATGAGTTATAGTCCATGGGGTCACAAAGAGTCGAAAGTGACTGAGCATACAAAAACATGTAATTTATATCCTGATACATTATAAATGCTCCTTTTGTTTGCAAGAGGGTTTCAAAAATAAATAGTTTTATTTGCACATTTTATAAATAATTGCGTGCCAGTAGATAGTCTAATTCTTAATTGTTTAAAGCAAACCTGATGCTACAAAGAGTTATTTTTGTTACACTTTGCAGGAGTTTAAGGGAAATACCATCTGTCTTCACCCCTCTGCACTGCCCATCTTCTTCCCAAACTTAGTGTCTTCCCTCCTCTTAGGTCATTGCAGTTCCTTTTCATGGAAGAGTGCCTGTTGAATGGAGTTAAACATGGCTTTTAGGTGGTGAGTTTGAGCTGAGGGCCAATGAAGAGACATTAACAGAAAGACAGATTCCTTGGATCCAGAACTTGTAGAAGAGACTGCAGTACTGATTGCACTACCAGCTGAGCTCCTTGGGGTGACAGCTGCAAGCTGGCAGGGAGAAGGGTGACTCCAGTGTCAGCCAAGAAAAGTTAGATGTGGTTGCACTTCAAAGAGTTCACCAACCAGATTATGGTCACCAGGGACAGCAAGATGATGTTCCCAGTACTGGTTTTGAGTATGTCTGGCCTGGACCCCAACACCAAGTATTGCTTCCTCTTAGACTTTGTGATGGGGAACAGTCACCTCTGGAAGTGTGTGAACAAAGACTGGGTGCCTGGAGGACAGGTCATATCACAGTCACATGTTGAATGCCTTACATAAATAAAAACTCCAAATCTCTGCAGCATGAACTGAGAGTCTACAGGGTATGATTACCAGCCATGACATTTGGAAGACTCAATGCTTATCTATCATGGCTTACTAGAAAGAGATTACAGCTCCTGTCCTCAACTTCCACGTAAACCAAAGCTTTTCCTTAAAATATTCACTATTTTTGTTTATGTCTACCAGTGTTGATTTGATCTAGGTACAAGATGACAGTATCATAGATTAAGAAAAAAAATCTTATTAACTTCACTTTAAAAAAAGAAAAGGAATGTATGCTCTATTGTTTATCAAAAAATAGCCACCCACCCGTCATTGGCAGTATCAGTGTAGTCCTCGGTTGTGTTTGTATGCCATGGATGATTTTCAGTATGGAAACAAAGTTCAGTGGGCCTATTAAATTGCCATTACTTGATCATAATAAAGTTTTGTTTGTTAAGGTCCAGAAACTTTTTGTTCTTTCATTTCATTCAGTATATGGAGAATTTGACACACTAGAATTAATAAATTCAACTCATTTTATTTAGTGAAATAAAAAGCATACTTGCAATTGCATTGTTGTTTTAGAGTATTTTTCAGGTCTTTTTTGTGACAGCTATCATACTTATAGTTGAGCTGTTCAGGACAAAATAAACTCTTATTTGAGGGCAACAGATTTTAATTGAAATGGAAGTTCCACTGTTATGCCCACTAGCATGTGTTTATTTTGAGCATATATAATCACCTCTTCTATTGTTAAACCTATAATGGATTTTTTTTTTCTGAAAAAAATAACCAAAGACAATCAGCAAACATTTTCTGCAAAATAAAGGCAATATTCAAAAAAGAAACAACAAAGAACAAATACAATCCTAAAAGGCTCTATTTGAGGAGACTCAGTACTAGAAATTATTATCTCAAGAATAACCCACTCAAATTTGCAAAAGTTACATAGCTCAGCACTCTTTCTAGAGAAAAAAAATCTATCATGAAGAACAATATTTCATACATAATTTTTTAAGAAAAACTAATAAATGATTTAAATGACTTTCTTTTTCTTAGTATTTTAAAGTAATAGATTATTTTTGGACCAGTTTTGTTGTTCAGTCTCTTAGTCCTGTCTGATTTTTTTTTGTGAACGCATAAACTGCAGCACACCAGGGTTTCCTGTCCTTCACTATCTCCCAGAGTTTCCTCACACTCATGTCCATGGAATCCGTGATGCCATCCAACCATCTCATCCTCTGTCACCCCTTCTCCTGCCTTCAATTTTCCCAGCATCAGGGTGTTTTCCAATGATTTGGTTCTTTGTGTCAGGTAGCTAAAGTATTAGAGTTTTAGCTTCAGCATCAGTCCTTTCGATGAATATTCAGGGTTGGTTTCCTTTAGGATTGACTGGTTTGATCTCCTAGCAGTCCAAGGGACTCTCAAGAGTCTTCTCCAGCATCACAGTCTGAAAGCACTAAAGCACTCAGCCTTCATATGGTCCAACTCTTAGATCCATTTACGACTACTGGAAAAACCATAGATTTGACTAGATGGACCTTTGTCGCAAAGTGATGTCTCTGCTTTTTTATACGTTGCCTCAATTTGTCATAGTTTTTCTACCAAGGAGCAAGTGTCTTTTAATTTCATGGCTGCAATCACTGTCCGCAGTGATTTTGGAGCCCAAGAAAATAAAGTCTGTCACTGTTTCCATTGTCTCCCCATCTTTTTGCCATGAAGGAATGGGACTATATGCCATGATCTTCACTTTCTGAGTATTGAGTTTTAAGCCAGCTTTTTCACTCTCCTCTTTCATCTTTATCAAGAGGCTCTTTATTTCCTCTTCATTTTCTGCTATTAGGGTGATGTCATCTGCATAGCTGAGTTTATTGCTATTTCTTCTAGCAATCTTGATTCTTGATTCCAGCTTTAGCTTCATCCAGCCTGGCATTTTGCATGATGTACTCTGCATATAAATTAAATAAGCAGGATAACAATGTATAGCCTTGATTCAGAGAAGTTTAAGTGAAGTGAAGTCGCTCAGTCGTGTCCGACTCTTTGCGACCCCATGGACTGTAGCCCACCAGGCTCCTCCGTCCATGGGATTCTCCAGGTAAGAATATTGGATTGGGTTGCCATTTCCTTCTTCAGGGGATCTTCCAGACCCAGGGATCAAACCCACATCTCCCGCATTGCAGGCAGATGCTTTAACCTCTGAGCCACCAGGGCAGACCCTCAGAGAAGTTTAGGCTAATGAAAAAAAAGTATAAAATATATATTTTCCAATTGCTCCCTTTATTGTGTTTAATAATTTTTGTCTGGACTATAAAATTCCCTGATTCAGTAAACCTCTACTTTTAATCCATCCACAGTTAAGACTGTAAAAATAATCTTTTTAAAATGAATATCATCTCCTGTCATATATGTGTTTTAAACAAAGCTTGAAATATACCAATCCATTAGTGAACATCCCTGACTCTATAGCATAAAGACTTCACTGTAGTCATAATGCTCACATGCAATGGAAATTTCCAGAAAGCTGTTTTAACCCTGGGTTGCTGATTAAGTTTTTGAAATAGTGGGTCTGGAGAAGTCTTGTTAATCTTCATTGCTAACAAGGTCCCAAGTGATCCTTATAATCCTGGTTCTGAAGCCAAAGTGTGAGAACTGCTACCTTGTAATTTTCCTATTTCTTATAAATCTGCAGTTCTCTCTGTAAGTGTTTTGATTTTCTGTTGTTGCATTAAAACATTCTGGTAGTTAATGGCAATGGAATTATGATTTATTTAGCACTCAAATCCGAATTCTTTTCTATCTCTTCTAAAAGGAAACTTTTCTTCTCTACTTTCTCTGTCACTGTATTTTTTTTCTATTAGCTTTGTGTCTGTATTTTGTCTTATCCATTCTTCTCCTCCTCTTGTTCCCTCTTTGGTATTTTTGTATCATTTTAGCAATGAATATCATTTTACTGGGATATATGAAAAAAGAACAAACTTGTTAGAATCATTTTGAGCAAGCATACCCTTATGATTTTATCATACCTAAATCTATAAATAAATCATAGCATAAAAGAGATAAAAGTAGGAGGATAGTTAAAAAAAATCTTCATATATTTATTGAGGTACCTGTTGTAAGAGAAAATTGACCAACAGGGACAATAAGAGAGAGAAAATTTGGAATTTGTGTTGGCATTAAAATCCAAAGACAAGAAGAAGGAATAACAGTAATATAAGAATGGAAAAATTATGAGCTAGTTAATATCTTCACATATTATTTTGACAAGACATTACAGTTTTAAATCAAAAATTTAAGTTAGGCTACATGTCATGTTCCTTAGGAAATATTTTTCTCTCTTCATGCCATACAAAGAGTAGGATTATCTGGAGAAACTCAAGGAGTGCACTCTGGGAGAACAGGACAGTGAGTCCACTGGGAACAGAGTCACTTCTGCTCAGCTCTTCCCATGTGAAGTGTGGCTTTACTCCTGACAAGAATATCTATAACAATCTTTCAGGCCCCAAAATATCTTTAGATGCTGAGACACTCATTTATCTAAATAACTCCTATAAGTGGTCAACACCTAGACTTCCTGACACCAAGCAGTCGGCTTATTTAAAAATGACAAACTTTCACTTTTGAACTATAAAAAGAAACAGTAACTAGGCCTGAGGTTTTCTAACAAAAATTAGACTGATATACTGGCCCAGCAGCACTCTGGCTTTGCCATACATCTCTCCCTGTGGTAGTGGGGAAGGGGGTCCTGTGCATCTCCCTCTTTTTAATTGTATAAAATATATATGACACCAAAACTTTCTCATCAGCCCCCAATCAAAATTCTGTACCCTGAGATAATAAATCATCAGTCTATCTCCCTTTCCTCTGAAAAACTCCCTGCTACTTTCTACCTCTATAAATTTCACTACTGTAGGTATTTCATATTAGTGGGATAATATAATATCTATCTACTTATAACTGGCTTATTCCACTTCAGTTCAGTTCAGTCACTCAGTAGTGTCTGACTCTTTGCGACCCCATGAATTGCAGCACGCCAGGCCTCCCTGTCCATCACCAACTCCCAGAGTTCACTCAGATTCACGTCCATTGAGTCAGTGATGCCATCCAGCCATCTCATCCTCTATCGTCCCCTTCTCATGTCCCCAATCCCTCCCAGCATCAGAGTCTTTTCCAATGAGTCAACTCTTCACATGAGGTGGCCAAACTACTGGAGCTTCAGCTTTAGCATCATTCCTTCCAAAGAAATCCCATGGTTGATCTCCTTCAGAATGGACTGGTTGGATCTCCTTGCAGTCCAAGGAACTCTCAAGCATCTTCTCCAACACCACAGTTCAAAAGCATCAATTCTTCTGCGCTTAGCCTTCTTCACAGTCCAACTCTCACATCCATACATGACCACTGGGAAAAACCATAGCCTTGACTAGATGGACCTTAGTTGGCAAAGTAATGTCTCTGCTTTTGAATACTCTATCTAGCTTGGTCATAACTTTTCTTCTAAGGAGTAAGCGTCTTTTAATTTCATGGCTGCAGTCACCATCTGCAGCGATTTTGGATCCCCCAAAAATAAAGTCTGACACTGTTTTCATTGTTTCCCCATCTATTTCCCATGAAGTGATGGGACTGGATGCTATGATCTTCGTTTTCTGAATGTTGAGCTTTAAGCCAACCTTTTCACTCTCCTCTTTTGCTTTCATCGAGAGGCTTTTTAGATCCTCTTCACTCTCTGCCATAAGGGTGGTGTCATCTTCATATCTGAGGTTATTAATATTTCTCCCAGCAATCTTGATTCCAGCTTGTGCTTCTCCCAACCCAGTGTTTCTCATGATGTACTCTGCATATAAGTTAAATAAGCAGGGTGACAATATACAGTCCTGACGTACTCCTTTTCCTATTTGGAACCAGTCTCTTGTTCCATGTCCTGTTCTAACTTGCTTCCTGACCTGCATACAGATTTCTCAAGAGGCAAGTCAGGTGGTCTGGTATTCCCATCTCTCTCAGAATCTTCCACAGTTTATTATGATCCACACAGTCAAAGGCTTTGGCATAGTCAATAAAGCACAAGTAGACTTTTTCTGAAACTCTCTTGCTTTTTCAATGATCCAGCAGATGTTGGCAATTTGATCTCTGGTTCCTCTGCCTTTTCTAAAACCAGCTTGAACATCGGGAAGTTCATGGTTCACGTATTACTGAAGCTTGGCTTGGAGAATTTTGAGCATTACTTTACTAGCATGTGAGATGAGTGCAATTGTGCGGTAGTTTGAGCAATCTTTGGCATTGCCTTTCTTTGGGATTGGAATGAAAACTGACCTTTTCCAGTCCTGTGGCCACTGCTGAGTTTTCCAAATTTGCTGGCATACTGAATGCAGCACTTTCACAGCATCGTCTTTCAGGATTTGAAAGAGCTCGACTGGAATTCCATCACCTCCACTAGCTTTGTTCTTAGCATATTGTTTTCAAGATACACCCATGTTGCAGCAGGAGTAAAATTGTATTCGTTTTTTTAAGAATGAATAATATATCACCGTATATATTTTTACCTATTCATTTGTCTGTTGACAGGCAAGTGGGTTGGTTCTATCGTTCAGCTATTGTGAATGATGCTGCTAGGGGCATGGGTGCACTGATAGCTCTTGGAATCCCACCTTTTCTTTGTGGCATATGCTCATGTGAAACTGCTGGCACATATAGTAATGTTTAAATTTTTGTGGAACAGTTGTACCATTTTTAATAGCAGCTGTACCATTTTACATTCCCACCAGCAATGCACAAGGCTTAAAATTTCTACACATCTTTATCAACTTGTTATTTTCTGTTTTTGTTTCTTTGTTGTGCTTTGCTTTGTTTTGTTTTTGATTACAGCCATCCTAGATAGTACAGAATGGCATTTCACTGTGGTTTTGATTTACCCTCCTTTAGCTTGACAGCTCATTTATTTATGCAAGTTTTCATTTCTTCAGTAAAGTCTATTTCTTAACCCGTGCTCTGTAATGTTGAGAAATTTGCCCAAAGCTGGTACATGACAAGTAGAAACAAAGTAAAGAGCTGATTTTTATACCAGGTGGACACCTAGAAAGATCCAATTTCCACACTATAGCTGTGACTAATGGACCTATCTATAGGTTAATCAGAACTATTTAGTATGAAAATGAAAGATTTTTTAACTATTAAGAACCAATTTTTATGTTACCAAACTGATAAATAAGTGTATTGGTGATATACAGGGTTCAGTTCAGTCGCTCAGTCATGTCTGACTCTTTGTGACTCCATGAATCACAGCACACCAGGCCTCCCTGTCCATCACCAACTCCCAGAGTTCACTCAGACTCACGTCCATCGAGTCAGTGAAGCCATCCAGCCATCTCATCCTCTGTCGTCCCCTTCTCCTCCTGACCCCAGTCCCTCCCAGCATCAGGGTCTTTTCCAATGAGTCAACTCTTCACATGAGGTGGCCAAAATATTGGAGTTTCAGCTTCAGCATCAGTCCCCCCAATCAACACCCAGGACTGATCTCCTTTAGGATGGACTGGTCATATACATGTGTGTATGTATATGTCATTTTACTTAGATAGATAGCTATGCAGTTCTATATATATATATATGTGTGTGTGTGTGTGTGTGTGTGTGTGTGTGTGTGTATATTTTAACAGGAATTTTTAAATTTTTATTTTTTAATTTTTGGCTGTGCTGAGTCTTCATTGATGTTGCAAGCTTTCTCTGGTTGTGATGAGTGGGGACTACTCTCTAATTGGGGAGCACAGGCTTCTCATTTTGGTTGCTTCTCCTGTTGTGAAACATGAGCTCTAGGGCATGCAGGCTCAGTAATAGTGGCCCATGGGCTCAGTTTGCCCTTTGACATGTGGAATCTTTCTAGATGAGGGACTAAACCTGTGTCTCCTGCATTGAAAGGCATATCTTAACCACTTGACCACCTGGGAAATCCTTATAATTACTTTTTCAAGAGAGAAAAGGTGTCTAGTATTTTATTTATAGGTAACAATTGAAATTTGCTCTTGCTCAATAAAATTTTTTATTATATATGTATCATCTAGCTTGACTAAATAATAGTCTGAGACACCAGGGAAGCCTAAACTAAGATCATAGCATCCAGTCCCATTATTTTATGCCAAATGAAAGGTGAAAAGGTAGAAGTAGTAACAGATTTCCTCTTTGGGGCTCTAAAATCACTGCAAATGGTGACAGCAGTCATGACATCAGAAGATGATTGCCTCTTGGCAGGAAAGCTATGACAAACCTAGACTGTGTTAGAAAGTAAAGACATCACTCTGCCTACAAAAACCCATACAGTCAGGGCTATGGTCTTCCCAGTGGTCATGCTTGGCTGTGAGAGCTTGACTGCAAAGAAGGCAGAACACCAAAGAATTGGTACTCTTGAACTGTGGTGCTGGAGGAGATTCCTGAGATTCCCGTGGACAGCAAAGAGATCAAATCAGTCAATCTTTAAGGAAATCAACCCTGAATACTCTTTGGAAGGACTGATGCTGAAGCTGAAACGCCAATATTTTGGTCACCAGATGCGAACAGCAGACTCATTAGACAAGTTCTGATTCTGTGAAAGATTAAGGGCAGAAGGGGAAGAGGGTATCAGAGGATGAGATGACAGGATGGCATCACCAATGCAATGGACACGAACTTGGGCAAACTCCAGCAGATGGTGATAGACAGGGAAGCCTGGCATGCTGCAGTCCATGGGGTTACAGAGTTGGATCTAACAGGGTGACTAAACAAGAAAAAAAAAAACAACAAAGTAATAGTCAGATATTTCTTATAATAATATTACTGTGTTAATTCATTTACAACACCAAAGTTTTGAAAAATCATGACATAAAAACTGTGATCATTACTTTTAAAGTGAAAGTGAAGTCGTGTCCGACTTTTTGCGACCCCATGGACTGTAGCCTGCAGGCTTCTCTGTCCATGGGATTTTCCAGGCAAGAGTACTGGAGTGGGTTGCCATTTCCTTCTCCAGGGGATCTTCCTGACCCAGGGCTTGAACCCAGGTCTCAGGGACAGAACCCAGTTCTTCCACCTTGCAGGTATTTACAACACCAAAGTTTTGAAATTTACAACACCAAAGTTTTGAAAAGTCATGACATAAAAGAAAAACTGTGATCATTACTTTTAAAGCAAACAGCAATTATTTTACTTAAGAGTAAAGCTTGGAAATTTAAGGGGCATATTTGCATTGATTCTACTATTATTCCCTCATCTTTTTTTGTGTCTACACTACTCCCATAACATATTTCAGAATATTACTCAACATTGAAGGAGGTTAACCTCCTTGGTATTTAGCACTATCCAAGTAACTATTTTTTGTCTTTAAAACATTTTCCACATAATATAGAAGTTTCACTCTTCTGTGAAAAGCTAAACTATGCCTTAAAAAGTGCATGTAAAAAATGTTAATTTTCTTGTGTGTGTATGTGGCTATGCAGTTACTTCTACTTACAAGGCTGTTTGCTAAAAATTGCTCCACTTTAAAATAAATATTTTTCAGCTATTGGCTACCAGTAAGCCAGTCTGTTTATGTCAGCACTGTTTATACTTAGTGTCTACTTGAGTCTTCTTTCTTTTGACATTGAAATAGATCTTGCAATGCTCATACCATCTTTTCCTGTACTGCTTGAAATAAGCAATCATCTACTTTTTTACACAGCTTCCATTTATGTTTAGGATAGTCAAAGTATATGTTAAAAATTAAGGTTAACTTTTTATCTCATTTATGGTTTGATCCTACAGAGGTATAAAACAATGTTCTGAAAAGCAACAGCTACAATTTCCTTCAAAGTTGCTCTTAGTAAAATATGAACTTAATCATTTATAGAAATTGAAGGCTAATAAGGATTTGTCCTGCCTTGAAATTTTGTGATTTTCCTTTGGATGACAATCTTACAATATAACCATTTACATGTGATTCACCTCAGAAATTGTACTGAAGGATTAAGAATCATTTTTATTGATGCATCACCATGAATTTAGGACACATATTAAAAAAACTTTAATTGTGAATATGTTAGAGGAGTAAAATATCAGAGAAGTTGTGTTTGAGAGCCACTAAACTCATCAGTGATTTTCATCAGCTGAAAACCTAGAAGTGCACAGTACATAAAAAGTATACATGGGATGGAAACTCAGCCAAAGTTTCATATTTGAGATAGCTTAATTAGTAAAATATTTACCTGATACAATATTTGAAGTATTTAGAAGTGTTTCGGTTTTTGTTCTTTTCTAAGTGACATTTGTAGACATCTTTATTTAATCATTCTAAGACTGATATTTCAGCATAAATTCTGCATTAAAATCCAATCAAACTTTTGTGTACTGAATGCACACATGAAAGAAGACACATAAGTAAATATACATTCATGGAATGGTAAATGGTGAATATGTATTTAAAATTGCTAATAAAACTATTTAAGTTGTTTATTTAACTTAAAAAACTTTATAAGTACTTTGATTTGGCTTTACTGATTTAGACCTAA
>SJYQ01001894.1:511917-529261 GCA_006410935.1 Redunca redunca | reverse complement strand
GAAAAATATTTAAAAAGTCATGAAGAATAAAAGAAATATCAATTGATATTTATAAATATACCAGTCAAAATTAGGGATATGATTAGTATGAAACCATTGAGTATTAGAAAGAAGATGACTAGAAAGTGAAAGAGAAGTTAATTAAAATTCTACAGTATGAAAAAAATTCAACTGAGAAGGTAATAGAAATATGAAATAGACGTAATTCACTAAATGACAGGCTGATATTTCTCTGTAACTATGTTCTCAATCTATCCACCTTTCTGTCTCCTGTTTTTTCCAACATACTTAAGGCTATGGTTTTTCCAGTAGTCATGTATGGATGTGAGAGTTGGACTGTGAAGAAAGCTGTGTGCCGAAGAATTGATGCTTTTGAACTGTGGTGTTGGAGAAGACTCCTGAGAGTCCCTTGGACTGCAAGGAGATCCAACCAGTCCATTCTAAAGGAGATCAGTCCTGGGTGTTCTTAGGAAGGAATGATGCTAAAGCTGAAACAGCAGTACTTTGGCAACCTCAAGCGAAGAGTTGACTCATTGGAAATGACCCTGATGCTGGGAGGGATTAGGGGCAGGAGGAGAAGGGGACGACAGGATGAAATGGCTGGATGGCATCACCAACTCGATGGATGCGAGTTTGAGTATACTTCGGGAGCTGGTGATGGACAGGGAAGCCTGGTGTGCTGCGATTCATGGGGTCACAAAGAGTCGGACATGACTGAGCAACTGAATTGAACTGGACATTTTAAAATGAATTGCAACACGTTTGAAAACATACAAATAATAAGAGTTTCCATCACATTTTCTTCCACAACTTTATAAAAAATAGTAATTAATAACAGATTTGTTGAAATATTATGTTAAAACACACATTTTTGAATGTTTATGCAAATAAGAAAATAAAACCTGAGTTTTTAGATTTCTTACAAAGTCAGTCATGTACCTCAAAACTCAACTAGAAATAGTTCAAAAAGCGGTTGGCAGTATTTATTAAAGCTAAAGATACATATTTCCAAAGATCATCAATTTCACTCACACCTAAACCAAAGAATGCCATATTCATAAGTTCACTAAAGAGCTTTCCAAGTGGTTCAGTGGCAAAAATCCTGCCTGCCAAAGCAGGAGACACAGGAGACTCTTGTTCGATCCCAGAGTCAGGAATATCCTCTTGAAGAGGAAATGTCAATCTTTGCCTGGAAAATCCCACAGAGAGAGAAACCTGGCTTGCTAAAGTCCATCGGGGTAACAAAGTCAGGCACAACTGAGCACATATAAGTTCACTAAAAAGCACCCATTAGAATACTCATTATAATACTATTTGCAATCCCAGATGATGTAATCATTGTGTGGAAACTACCCACAAAAGTGTTCAGTCACAGGAGAAGACATAAAAAATTGAGGAATCATTCACAGTGAGAATTGATTGTCTATAATGCACATAATGCATAATTTATTAATGTTAAGCACAAAAAAAACAAGACTAATTTTTGGTTTTAGATGTCAAGAGAGCAGTTACCTAGAACAATGATTAAAATGAGAATGTTCTAGGTTAATTATATTCTGGTTTTAGATCTAAGTCTAACTAAGTGGATATCCTCTGATTGTGAAATCAATCTACTGAGCTGATCTCTTTTGATATGGGCACTATGGCAACCCACTGCAGTGTTCTTGCCTGGAAAATCCCAGGGACGTGGGAGCCTGGTGGGCTGCTGTCTATGGGATCTCACAGAGTCAGACACGACTGAAGCGACTTAGCAGCAGCAGCAGCAGCAGTCTTTACCAACACTATATTTGAAAAAAACTGAAAAGTACATAGAAACTAAAATCATTATTCTCATGTATTTTTAGATTAATTCACTGAATTGTGTAAAACATATTTTAATCATGACGTGCCTTGCAAAACAAAATAAAAGAAAACCTAACTTTCAAGGACTTTTTAAGATCAGTCAAGGAAAAAAAATTACAGAGACAAAGATGCATCATTAATTAGTGAGTAAAATTAAGTGACATAATTCTAAAAGTGATTTAAACATTGGAAAAACAGTTTTATTGATACTGGTCCTGTGGGTTCCTTAGCAATGAATTCATCTGTGAAATGAATGAAGACTACAATCAGGACAAATTTAATATCAGTGAACTCAATAAACAGGTGCCTCATGATGAAAAACTCTAGGTATGATGTTGGACCTGGAATCAGATCAACATCTGGAAGACAACTCCAACCAGAGTGCCTTGATTAAGCAGTCAGTCAGGATGCTGTACAGGTTGGCCCAGACCCCCTACATCCTCATCAACCATGGCACCACTCAGATGTTGGAGAAGTACCAGCAAGAAGACTTTGGCTACTGTCCCATGTGCACTGAGAGAACAAGCCCGTGTCTCTCATTGGCCTTTCTAACAGCCAGATGAGGCCATGATGAAGCTCTACTGCATGGATGTGTCCACACCCAAGACACTATCAAGGTAGCCCCACATGGGAGGTCCCTCACATGCTCTTCATCAGTTCAGTTCAGTTCAGTTGCTCAGTCATGTCCAACTCTTTGTGACCCCATGAATCGTAGCATGCCAGGCCTCCCTGTCCATTGCTAACTCCCGGAGTTTATCCAGACTCATGTCGATCGAGTCGGTGATGCCATCCAGCCATCTCATCCTCTGTCATCCCCTTCTCCTCCTGACCCCAGTACCTCCCAGAATCAGGATCTTTTCCAATAAGTCAGCTCTTCACATGAAGTGGCCGAAGTATTGGAGTTTCAGCCTCAGCATCAGTCCTTCCAATGAACACTCAGGACTGGTCTCCTTTAAGATGGACTGTTGGATCTCCTTGCAGTCCAAGGCACTCGCAAGAGTCTTCTCCAACACCAGAGTTCAAAATCATCAATTCTTCAGCGCTCAGATTTCTTCACAGTCCAACTCTCTCATCCATACATGACCACTGGAAAAACCATAGCGTTGACAAGATGGACTTTTGTTGGCAAAGTAATACCTCTGCTTTTCAATATACTATCTAGGTTGGTCATAACTTACCTTCCAAGGAGTAAGCGTCTTTTAATTCCAAGGCTTCAATCACCATCTGCAGTGATTTTGGAGCCCCAAAAAATAAAGTCTGACACTGTTTCCCCATCTATTTCCCATGAAGTGCTGGGACAAGATGCCATGATCTTCGTTTTCTGAATGTTGAACTTTAAGCCAACTTTTACACTCTCCTCTTTCACTTTCATCAAGAGGCTTTTTAATTCCTCTTCACTTTCTGCCCTGAGGGTGGTGTCATGTGCATATCTGAGGTTATTGATATTTCTCCCGGCAATCTTATTCTAGCTTGTGTTTCTTCAGTCCAGCGTTTTTCATGATGTACTCTGCATAGAAGTTAAATAAGCAGGGTGACAATATACAGCGTTGACCTACTCTTTTTCCTCTTTCATGGTGTACCCCAAATGCTAGCCCAACCAGTTTATGCCCAAACTCTGCAGTTTCAAGGTCTGTCTGATGGCCTACCAGCTGCAGTTCCAAACTGCCAGCAACTGCAAGACCTCAACAAGACTGTTCACTGATCACCAACCTCATCTGTCAGTCTTTGACAGTTTTAGTCCTCCCCTGCTGCTTTGTAAGGAACACTGTAAGGTTTAGATTTTGAATCTAAAAAGTCATTATTGTAGTGTGAATATGAAATAAATTTGGAAAAAGGCAAAAAAAAAAAGCTAAATTTATATAAAATCTTGTCAGATGTCTTCAGGAAAAATATTTAAAGAGAAGAGTTTGATGGTCCCTAATGTAGAAATTGCAAAATGATAAGATATATTTTTAAATGATTCTATGCTAATTTATTTTGATTCCTTTTTTACAAAATACTTTAGCAACTGACTATTGTATGAGATGGTGACTGCAAGCATGAAATTAAAAGATGCTTACTCCTTGGAAGGAAAGTTATGACCAACCTAGATAGTGTATTAAAAAACAGAGACATCACTTTGCCAACAAAGATCCATCTAGTCAAAGCTATGGTTTTTTCAGTAGTCATGTATGGATGCGAGAGTTGGACTGTGAAGAAAGCTGAGCACCGAAGAATTGATGCTTTTGAACTGTGGTGCTGGAGAAGACTCTTGAGAGACCCTTGGACTGCAAGGAGATCCAACCAGTCCATTCTAAGGGAGATCAGTCCTGGGTGTTCATTGGAACGACTGATGCTAAAGCTAACGCCAATACTTTGGCCACCTCATGTGAAGAGTTCACTCATTGGAAAAGACCCTGATGCTGGGAGGGATTGGGGGCAGGAAGAGAAGTGGACAATAGAAGATGAGATGGCTGGATGGCATCACCGACTTGATCGACATGAGTCTGAGTAAACTCCAGGAGTTTGTGGTGGACAGAGAGGCCTTAGCGTGCTGCAATTCATGCCGTCACAAAGAGTCAGACACAACTGAGCAACTGAACTGAACTGAATGTATGAGAAGGATGTTGAATAGTACTATAATAATGAAGATTTTAAAAAATAATTACATAAACTACCACATTGAAGTGTGCAAGAATTACATAACTTTTAAAGGGAATTATTCATATAACTAAAATCAACTAATTCTTATAGTATTTAAAAATTTCTAGGCTATTGCCTGAAGTGGACTTCATTGTGTCAAACCACAGATTGAATAGCATTATTTTATAAAATAAATCTCAAGTATCACTGCTGCTGCTGCTAAGTCGCTTCAGTCGTGTCGACTCTGTGCCACCCCATAGACGGCAGCCCTCCCAGCTCCCCTGTCCCTGGGATGCTCCAGGCAAGAACACTGGAGTGGATTTCCATTTTCTTCTCCAATGCATGAAAGTGAAAAGTGAAAGTGAAGTTGCTCAGTTGTGTCCAACTCTTCAAGACCCCATGGACCACAGCCCACCAGGCTCTAGTAAATAGCAATTAAACCTAAAGAGAAAATATATCTTATACTTGATAAGTTCAGTTAAATGTTTATTAAAATTCAAAGGAAATATAAATAGCAACAGATATACCTAAACATGACAAGAACACATATCTCAATCTACCTACACTCCAAAATGTTCTGGAAATTAACAGATTTATTACTATAAATGTGAAAAGAAGTTAAATTTATGTATTTGATCTAGCAACGACAATAATGTACTATAATTTAAATTTTTAAAAATTTTTGCCTTGGAATAGAAAGTCAAGTCCAAAATAATGAATAATCCAATGAAATCAGAGTGTATGCAGGATGTATGAACATCGGTAGGGAGAGATGTTAAATTGAGAACTGGCTAATTATGCCAAGTTGGTCTGATTAACACATTTCTTCAATGGAAAACTGAAATTCCAATCCCATTTCAGTGGAAAAAATCAAGATGACTATTGGGAGAGTGTTCTTAGCCATCAAAACCTAGCTATACTTATTCAACGACTAATGATTTCACTACATTCTATATGAATGACAACAATTACAGACACTGCAATATTCATATTCTTTACAGTATATTGATAAGCACTGTATTTGCTCTAGTTGTTTTCACATTATGTGTCAATTTTTGTTAACTTGATCTTTCTACACCTATCTATTCTTGAGGTGTTTGTATTTATCCTATAGATGCTATGTTGGAAATCACATTAGCTAACACAGGACCAGATATCGTGAAACATTTATGTAGTCCAAAAAGGAGACTTTGTAACAAGCTGCAAGAGTGGGGAATAATAATTTATTTAAATAGAAGGCATATATGGGGTAAAAAACATTTGTCAAAGAAACTTAATCTAAAAGGCAAGGAGGGAGATTAGTAAGAATAAGAAGCAGAAGCTATGGTGCTTGGAAAACAATATTCATGTGAAAATTGGATACTATAGGCACTAAGTCATTTCATGTAGTCTTGATTTCAACTGTAACTGAAGCACAGATCATAAACTATACATGTTTTTGATATGACATCCTGAAAGGAAAATGTGACAAATATGATTTTCAGGTTACAAAGCATTAGTTTATCACTGCCTTTCGTTATGAAGATAGAGAACTAAGATTGAGAATATTTACATACCACTTATCCTATTGACACACAGAATAAGCAGCTTTAGCCATAGCTCATCATTCTGAAATTTAATCTCTTTTGTTTACTAAAAAAAGGCAAAAGGCAAAGCTGTGATAATCAGATGATTTTCAGTTATGTTTAGGGATGGTTATATTAAGCATGGTGTTTGTAATATTAATAGGAAGCTGCTGTTGTTCAAATGGATATTGCAACATAGTTTTCTTGTCCACTCAAATTTATAATCTATGTTGCTGCTGCTGCTGCTAAGTCACTTCAGTCGTCTCTGACTCTGTGTGATCCCATAGACGGCAGCCCACTGGGCTCCCCTGTCCCCGGGATTCTCAAGGCAAGAACACTGGAGTGGGTTGCCATTTCCTTCTCCAGTGCATGAAAGTGTAAAGTGAAAGTGAAGTCGCTCAGTCACGTTCGACTCTTTGCGACCCCATGGACTGCAGCCTACCAGGCTCCTCCATCCATGGGATTTTCCAGGCAAGAGTACTAGAGTGGGGTGCCATTGCCTTCTCTGATAATCTATGTTAGACACAGAAAATTTAGCTTACCAACTTACTCTAATTATCCATATATATACCCAGTTATTGGGCTTCCCAGGTGGCCCTAGTGGTAAAGAACCTGCCTGCCAATACAGGTAGACTTAAGAGACATGAGTTCGATCCCTGGGTTAGAAAGATTCCCTGGAGGAGGGTTCGGAAACTGAATCCAGTATTCTTGCCTGGAGAAGCCCATGGTCAGAGGAGCCTGGCAGGCTGCAGTTTATAGGGTCTCACAAAGTCAGATACAACTGAAGTGACTTTGCACACATACACGGTACCCAGGAACCATGCTTTAATTAATGTGAACATCATATAAATTTATATAAATAACCTTGAATTATGGAAAACATTTTAAACTATATTTCTAGCATATTGTAAGAAGTAAAATTTTATTTTGAGTCAATTCACTTAAAAACATTGTTTGGGGTGGGAAAAAAGGCATGTACTGTTATCTATACCATTAGACAGATAGGTTGAGTCAGTATTAAAGAACACATGCATAAATTATGAGTTTACTTGGTTTTTTATCACATGCATCATGAAGTATGCACTGCCTTGCTAAATAAGAGTTTGAAAATTCTTACTCTGATGCTTTTTAGCTTTGTAATCTTGACAAAAGATACCAAATATGTTTTAGACCCAATTTATTTATCTGTGAAGCTGACAAAATAGAGTGACTCCTCATAGATTAATTGCAGAGATTAGATAATGTAAGACACAGAAAGCAACTACTACACATAGAAAATGTTTGAAATGTATCACCTAATATTAATGTTAATTTTAGTGTAAGTAACCCAATCTCTCTAGAGTGTTCCTAGCTTCTGAGATGTTATGGAAACTAGTTTTATTAAAGATGGGACTTGATTCCACCTCAAATACAGCATGCTGCTGCTGCTGCTGCTGCTAAGTTGCTTCAGTCATGTTTGATTCTGTGCGACCCCACAGACGGCAGCCCACCAGGCTCCTCTGTCCCTGGAATTCTCCAGGCAAGAACACTGGAGTGGGTTGCCATTTCCCTCTCCAATGCATGAAAGTGAAAAGTGAAAGTGAAGTCGCTCAGTCGTGTCCGACTCTTAGCAACCCCATGGACTGCAGCCTACCAGGCTCCTCCATCCATGGGATTTTCCAGGCAAGAGTACTGGAGTGGGGTGCCATTGCCTTTTCCCATATACAACATACTTCATTCAAATATATCTTTGATTCTGTTTCTATTTAAAATTCTCTGATGTACATAAAATTTGCCAAACGAAGTCAACCCCTTTTTGCTGCATTTTTTAAACAGATTTTAATTTCGGTACCCGACAGGACAACACAGTTCATCTCTTCAGCACACCATGTGTTTGTCACTCTATTCTGTGGATCCTATTTTCTGTGTGCTATAGACTAGTATCTGTATCTCCATTTTGAGGCATATTTATTTCTGCACTTTTTCTATCACCAAATTATCCTACATTTGCATTGATTATTTCCTTAGTTTTATATTTCAAAGGCACTAGTAATTGACTGGACTGCTGCAGACACCTAGATTTGTAACCTTATTTCCAGTGCTCCTGAGGAACAGCTAGAGCAGTGACCTAGATGCCAATCTTCTCAAAAGCCCACTTGCTTCAGGTGATTTTCCTTCCTATTTTCTGAGACCTCTGAGACCGAATCTTAAAGTTGAATTCCGTTCTTTTTCTGACATGTTCCGACTACATTCACAGAAAGAAACCTTATAACATTTACAATTTTAAAAATTACCTCAAAGAGTAAGACTTTAATTCCCCCTGGATGTCATGCCTCACAATCATGGTTGTTTCCTGGGAACATCAACCTGGGCATGAATTTCCTTCTCCTTCCTTGTCAGGAGGTGAACTCACCCGTTTGTGCTTGAGTTTGTTCAGTTTCTCCACACTAGGATTAGAAAGACTGTTTTGATTATTTTACAATCCTGACATTCAATTGTTAACCTGACAAACTTATTGCAACCAAAACTATTAAGGCTCCAGAAATAAATTGTCATCTTTCTTCTCAGAAGAACAAATAATGTCACTCTGGAAAGGAGAATTGTTTCTAGTAGACCCATTCAATTTTTCTGAAAGGATGCAATTAAAATGTAGAACACATACCGGTATTGAACATATTTTACTGCCTTATGTAAGGAAACAAAAACACAGGTAAATAAAAGTAAAACTTCCTTCAGAATTTTGCAATTCACTAAATAGCACTATAAAATGTCTTTTGTCAAAGAAGATAATAGGTCTCTTTTTGGTTTCAGAACAGTTCTAGAAGGGTAAGTGTCTTAAACTGTCACCAAATGTGGCATCTATCTTATCTATTAATGGTCTTGGGAAGACTGTTTTCAGAATGCAGAAGTTTAAAACTGAAATTCACTTCTTATGGCTAGAGCTTTTAATGGACTGACTGTCACTGATAAGGAAATGATGGAGAGCACAATGTTTCTGTAATCTTATTAGCTGGATATATTGTGTGAAGTTGAAATTCCCAATCTCCAGAATAGGTACATATACTACTAGTGAGGAGAGAAGAAAAGCAATTCAAAGTTCTATATTTAACTTTCATTCCTTTGAATACAACACTAAAATAACCATTTCCATGGCACTGTATTCTCCTTATTTCTTTAGTGGGCAGTAAAGATAAATCTCATATTATTTTAGCATAATATCCTTCCAAAGGAAATCTATTTTGAAATGACATCTTATGTGGTCTGAGAACTTCCTTTCATTCATATAAAGTTGGTAACTTCTCTACTTTCTTCATTAGAAAGAGATGAGGTAATATATTCAATCAACAATGACACAGATATGCACTTCACTAGTATTTGCTTAAAAATTTTAGTTCTGTGCAAAAGTAATATTTAAGAATTTTTTTTTTAGAGAAAACCAAATAAATTTGTTGACTTTTATTCACAATGCCCATGGAAGATAATTNTTAAACTGTCAATATGTAAAACTAGAACTCAAACTGCAGAAATATGGCAAATAGATGGAGAGATAATTGAAACAGTGACAGACTTTATTTTCTTGGGCTCCAAAATCACTGAGGATGGTCACAAGAGCCATGAAATTAAAGACGTTTGCTCCTTGGAATAAAAGTTATGACCAACCTAGATAGCATATAAAAAACAGAGACATTACTTTGCCCAGAAATGTCCATACAGTCAAAGCTATGTTTTTTCCAGTAGTCATGTATGGATGTGGGAGTTGGATGATAAAGATAGGTGAGCAATGAAGAACTGATGCTTTTGAACTGTGGTGTTGTAGAATACTCTCAAGAGTCCCTTGGACTGCAAGGAGATCAAATCAATCACTCCTAAAGGAAATCAGTCCTGAATATTCACTGAAGGGACTGATCCTGAAGCTGAAACTCAAATACTTTGGCCAACTGACGCAGAGTCAACTCATTAGAAAAGACCCTGATGCTGGAAAAGATGGAAGGCAGGAGAAGAAGGGGGCAACAGAATACGAGATGGTTGGATGACATCAGCAAATCAATAGAAATGAGTTTGAACAAACTCCTAGAGATGGTGAAGAACAGGGAAGCCTGGCATGCTGCAGTCCATGGGGTTGCAAAGAATTAGACACAACTGAGGGACTGAACAACAACAATAACAACAATAGGATTAAATTTTCTTGGTTTTCTACCAATGGATTTTGGCAAGAAAAAAATTTTTCTTTGATGCTCCCCAAGGCAAGCCAAGCTTCAACAATATGTGAACCATGAACTTTCAGATGTTCAAGCTGCTTTTAGAAAAGGCAGAGGAAGCAGAGATCAAATTGCCAACATCCAATGGATCATTGAAAAAGCAAGAGAGTTCCAAAAAGAAAAACATCTATTTCTGCTTTATTGACTATGCCAAAGCCTTTGACTGTGTGGATCACAATAAACTGTGGAAAATTCTGAAAGAGATGGGAACACCAGAGATGGGACCTGCCTCTTGAGAAACCTGTATGCAGGTCAGGAAGGAACAGTTAGAAGTGGACATGGAACAACAGACTGGTTCCAAATAGGAAAAGGAGTAAGTCAAGGCTGTATATTGTCACCCTGCTTATTTAACTTCTATGCAGAGTACATCATGAGAAACGCTGGGCTAGAAGCACAAGCTGGAATAAGATTGCCGGGAGAAATCTCAATAACCTCAGATACGCAGATGACAGCACCCTTATGGCAGAAAGTGAAGAACTAAAAAGCCTCTTGATGAAAGTGAAAGAGGAGAGTGAAAAGGTTGGCTTAAAGTTCAGCATTCAGAAAACCAAGGCATCTGGTCCCGACACTTCATGGGAAATAGATGGGGAAGCAGTGGAAACAGTGTCAGACTTTATTTTGGGAGTCTCCAAAATCACTGGAGATGGTGACTAGCCATGAAATTAAAAGACGCTGACTCCTTGGAAGGAAAGTTATGACCAACCTAGATAGCATATTCAAAAGCAGAGACATTACTTTGCCAACAAAGGTCCATCTAGTCAAAGCTATGGTTTTTCCAGTGGTCATGTATGGATGTGAGAGTTGGACTGTGAAGAAAGCTGAGTGCCGAAGAATTGATGCTTTTGAACTGTGGTATTGGAGAAAACTCTTGCGAGTTCCTTGGACTGCAAGGAGATCCAACCAGTCCATTCTAAAGGAGATCAGTCCTGGGTGTNACATCATTCAGATTTTTCAGAAAATAGTTAGTATTTTGATTCTTTATGTAACTAAAATTTAAAAATGTGGTAAATTCATGCTCACTTTATAGTCCTTAGTATCTCTCTTTGTTTCTCTTGCTCTCACAAACACGGCACACACAAACAACTGTAATATCTTTTCCAATCAAAATCTAAAGATTCTATAATTCACAGGATTTTTTGAAACAGCAAAAAGGAAAACAATGCAATGTTGTACTTTCTTAGAGACAGACTGTGCTATACTCACATATATTGATGGTTAAAATGGAAAACATTTTCAAATGATATACATGACAGTAATTTTCTATGAGTTTTGATAATGCATGCCTTTTGCCTCTGAGTTCAAGTTTATAAGGGTTTGGCAGGTTGCTCCAGTGGTAAAGAATCCGCTGCCAATGCCAAAGATGCAGATAGGAGATGCTGGTTCCATCCCTGGGTGAAAAAAAACCTTAAAAACAATTCATAACAGTTACCTTTATACATAGAGCTGTTTATCATAGTTCCTGAAAATGAAAACCTGAAAACAGAATTTCAAAACTAGGAAGTAGTAATTTTTATTTCACAAGGTATATTATTTCATGGTATTAAAATGATCCATATACAGTGTATAAAAAAGTAAAGGCCATCAATTTATTTATTTTAACGTTGTTTAGTTATTGAGTTGTATCCAACTCTTTTGCCACCTCATGGAATACAGCTCACCAGGCTCCTCTGTCCATGAAATTTCCCAGGCAAGAATGCTGGAGTGGGTTGCAATTTCCTTCTCCTAGGGATCTTTCTGACTCAGGGATCAAATCTGCACCTCCTGCTTGGAAGGGATATTTTTTACCACTGAAAGTTCTGTTTTAGTGTTAAATGTTTTAGTGTTAATCTGTTTTAGTGTTAAAAGTGACAGAAGATTCAAAATTCAGTTGTGTTTGTGTGTTCTGTGTGAAAACTGACAAATTGAATATAATATTTACATGAAAAATCAGATAGCCAAACATAGTCAAGATTACCCTATTAAATAGAAAAATAGAGTGATATATATTAATGAATATCACTCTATTCTTTTTTTTTTATTTGCTACTTCATGTCCAATTCTTTGTGACCCTATTCACTGCAGCATGCCAGGCACCCTGGCACTCCTTTGCTAACTCCCAGAGTTTACTCAAACTCATATTAGTTGAGTCGATGTCATCCAATAATCTTGTCCTCTTTTGCCCCCTTTTCCTCCTGTCCTCAATCTTTCCCAATATCAGAATCTTTTTCAATGTGTCCCAAGTATTGAACTTCAGCTTCAGTCCTTCCAATGAGTATTCAGGGTTGATTTCCTTTAGAATTGAAAGGTTTGATCTCCTTGATGTCCTAGGGACTTATTCTAATACATATTGTGTTATTATCATCTAAATTTCAACTTTCGTACATCTACTAATATACAATCTATGTGTAAGATATACACGCTCTATAAAAGTTTCTTTAAATGCTTTTGAGAGCTTTGGTTTTTCCTATTTTACCCTATTCTGATTCCATATTCTTTTTCTCAGTAATGACCTCATATTACATTTGTAATCAAAAATAAGATTTTAAATAATAAAGCTAGAATGAGTCTCAGTGCATCCTGCAGGCAGTTTCTCAGCAAGTTCTGTGGGACTTCAGTTAACCAGCATCTCAGTGGGATGCCCCAGCTACTTCCTTGTGGGGTCAGCACCCACCCTCCCACCACAAATGTAGCTGCCCATGAGTTTTCTCTATAGACAGGAGGCAGTCCTCTGCCAGCAGGCATCCTCCTGTGGAACCTCAAACAACTTCTCTGCTAGAGTCACACACCTCCAGGAGTGTCTCAGCCTCAGTTCAGGATGGGGAGCTGTGTTTGAGACATGAGAGTGAGGGAGGAATTCTTGCACTTATATCATCACTAAAGACATAAGACAGCCTTCCTCAGTGATCTATACAAAGAAATAGAGAAAAACAACAGAATGGGAAAGACTAGAAATGTCTTCAAGAAAATTAGAGATACCAAGGGAACATCTTATGCAAAGATGGGCTCAATAAAGGACAGAAATGGTATGGACCTATCAGAAGCAGAAGATATTAAGAAGTGGCAAGAATACACAGAAGAACCATACGAAAAAGATCTTCACGACCCAGATAATGGCAATGGTGTGACCACTCCCCTATAGCCAGACATCCTGGAACACGAAGTCAAGTGGGCTTTAGGAAGCATCACTATGAACAAAGCTAGTGGAGGTGATGGAATTCCAGTTGAGCTATTCCAAATCCTAAAAGATGATGATGTGAAAGTGATACACTCAATATGCCAGCAAATTTCAAAAACTCAGTAGTGGCCACAGGACTGGAAAAGATTAGTTTTTATTCCAATCGAAAAGAAAGGTAATGCCAAAGAATGTTCAAACTACCATACTATTGCACTCATCTCACATGCCAGCCAAAAGTAATGCTCAAAATTCTCCAAGCCAGTCTTCAATACTACATGAACTGAGAACTTCCAGATATTCAAGCTGAATTTTCAAAAGGCAGAAGAACCAGAGTGCAAATTGTCAACACCCATTGGATCATCAGAAAAGTAAGAGAGTTCAAGAAAAACATTTACTTCTGCTTTATTGACTATGTCAAAGCCTTTGACTGTGTGGATCACAACATACTGTGGAAAATTCTTAAAGAGACTGGAATACCAGACCACCTTACCTGCCTCCTGAGAAGTCAGCATGAAGGTCAAGAAGCAACAGATAAATACACATGGAACAGACTGGTTCCAAATTGGGAAAGGAGTATATCAAGGATATATATTGTCACCCTGATTATTTAACTTCTATGCAGAGTACATCTTGTGAAATGCCAGGGTGGATGAAGCAAAACGTGGAATCAAGATTTTCAGGAAAAATATCAATACCCTCACATATGCAGATGATACTACTCAAATGGCAGAAAGTGAAGAAGAACTAAAGAGCTTCCTGTTGAATGTGAAAGAGGAGAGTGAGAAAGTTGGCTTAAAACTGAACACTTAAAAAACCAAGATCATGGAATACATGCCAAATAATTGGGGAAACAATGGACACAGTGACAGACTTTATTTTCTTGGGCTACAAAATCACTTGCATGACTGAAACCATGAAATTAAAAGACACTTGCTCCTTGGAAGAAAAACTATGACCAAACTAGACAGCATTATTAAAGAGCAGAGATATCAATTTGCCAACAAAGGTCTGTCTAGTCAAAACTATGTTTTTCCATTAGTCATGTATGGATGTAAGAGTTGGACAATAAAGAAAGCTGAGAGCCAAAGAATTGATGCCTTTGAATTGTGGTGTTGGAAAAGACTCTTGAGGGTCCCTTGGACTGCAAGGAGATCCAACCAGTCCATCCTAAACGAGATCAGTCCTGGTGTTCTTTGGAAGGACTGATGTTGAAGCTGAAACTCCAGTACTTTGGCCACCTGATGCAAAAAGCTGACTCATCTGAAAAAACCCTGATGCTGGGAAAGATTGAGGGCAGGAGGAGAAGGGGACCACAGAGGATAAGGTGGTTGGATGGTATCACCGACTCAATCGACATGAGTTTAAGTCTACTCCAGGAATTGGTGATGGACTGGGAGGCCTGGCATGGTGCAGTCCATGGGGTCACAAAGAATTGGACATGACTGAGTGACTGAACTGAACTGAACTAAAGTATAAACCAAGCAGCTAAAAGTAGTGGCTGCTTTTTGTCTGGTATTACAGTAAGTCCCTTATGTACAAATGAGTTTCATTCTGAGAGCACATTTACAAGTCCAATTTGTTAAGCCCAACAAAGCTAGCCTAAGTACCCAACTAACAGAACTGACTATATAGTACTCTACTGTAATAGGTTTATAATATTTTCAACACAAATAATATGTAAAAATAAATACAAAAATAAAGAAAATAGTTGTAATCTTATAGGACAGTATCCTGAAATTATAGTAGAGTAGCTGGCACACAGGAGCTGCCATCCAATGAGCAGGTAAGAAGAGTTACTGACTGGAGGAAAGAGAGGAGAGTGATTTTCCCATATCTCATCTCTAAGTCTTGTTGTTGTTCAGTCTCTCGTCCATGACCGACTCTTTTTGACCCCATGGAATGCAACACACTATGCTTCCCTGTCCTTCACCATCTCCCAGAGCTTGCTCAGACTCATATCTATTGAGTCGGTGATGCCATCCAACTGTCTCATCCTCTGTCATCCCCTTCTCCTCCTGCCTTCAACGTTTCCCAGTATCAGGGTTTTTTCTAATCCCTAAGTCTACCAAGCAGCCAATTCCACTGCTCTGCGTGGGGCCAATACTGCCTCTTCACAACATTACATTTTAATGTATATATTAAGTCTTTCAAAAGATCCAATTGATGGTTGAAAATATTTTTGTGAATTTACGTCATTTCAAGTAATCAAAAAGAAAGAGGAAGTCAAGTGTGTTCCTAAAGAAAGGATTTTTCTTGTGACTGAAAATTTCAAAATTAGTCTGTGTGTTCTTCTGCATTAGTAAAATAAACAAAAGGAATCCCCCTATTTCATTTGTGAAATATTCATCTTCAAAGTAATTTAAAGATTTTCAGTATAAATTCCCTAAAGCAGAATTCAAATGTAAAAAAGTCATGGATATCTATAAAACAAGAGAATTCCAGAAAAATTCTGCTTCATTGATTACTCTAAAGCCTTTTACAGTGTGGGTCACACAAGCTGGAAAATTCTTAAAGAGATGGAAATTCCAGATCAAATAACCTGGCTCCTGAGAAACCTGTATGCAGGTAAAGAAGCAAGAGTTAGAAGTGGACATGGAGCATTAGATTGGTACAAAATTGAGAAAAGGGTACATCAAGGCTGAATATTGTCACACTGCTTATTTAACTTTATGTAGAGTACATCATGAAAAATGCCAGGTTGAATGAATCACTAGCTGGACTCAAGATTACTGGAAGAAATATCAATAATCTCAGATATGTAGATGGTACTACTCTAACAGCAGAAAGGGAAGAGTACCTAAAGAGCCTCTTGATGAATGTGAAAGAGAAGAATTAAAAATCTTGCTTAATACTCAATATTTAAAAAACTAAGATCATGGCATCCTATCCCATCACTACATGGCAAATAGAAAGGGAAAATGTGGAACCAGTGACAGATTTTCTCTTCTTGGGCTCCAAAATCACTGTGGACCGTGACTGCAACTGTGATATTAGAAGACATTTGCTTCTTGGAAGGAAAACTATGGCAAATCTAGATAGCATATAATTAAAAAAAAAAAAAAAGACATTACTTTGCTGACAAAGTTATGGTTTTCCTAGTAGTCATGGACAGAGTTGATCTGGACCATAAAGAAGGCTGAGCACCGAAGAATTGATGCTTTCAAACTGTGTTTCTGGAGAAGACTCTTGAGAGTCCATTGGACTGCAAGGAGATCAAACCAGTCAATCTTAAAGGAAATCAATCCTGAAAATTCATTGGAAGGACTGATGCTGAAGCTCCAATGCATTGGCCACCTGGTGAGTAGAACTGACTCATTGGGAAAGACCCTGATCCTGGGAAAGATTGAAAGCAGGAGGAGAAGGGGACAGCCAAGGATGAGATGGTTGGATAGCATCATCGACTCAATTGACATGAGTTTGAGCAAACTCTGGGAGATAGTGAAGGACAGGGAAGCCTGGCGTGCTGCAGTTCATGGGACTGCAAAGAGTCAGACAGGATTGAGCAAATGAACAACAGCAAGTATAAAAAAAGGATAATTCTTGGATCAAAACACTGCTAGAGCTACATACTAGTGCAAAGCATTACATATTATTTGCTTGTACACACTGTCTATACAATGTCACTAAAGGATTTGAAATTATGGCTTTTATATTTTCCCTGTTTTATTTTATTTTTTAACATGGTTTTATTGGTTTTTTTCTGAGTATGGAATTCTGAATATTGAAAAGATTTTATCAAAAATTATTTAAAGGGGTATTTAGAAATAATCCATTCATGCATTTCCCACTCTCATTTATACATAAAAAAAAGTTTCTCTCTTCACTTGATTGTAAGAATAATACTTTTAAACTTTTCCTTTCAAATCCAGTCTGTGTGCAGATTCAAGCTCATATATATTTACAATATGAAGAAAGATAAGAAC
>SJYQ01001894.1:488696-499259 GCA_006410935.1 Redunca redunca | reverse complement strand
TCAGATTACTCATTGTTAATGTATAATAACACAACTGAGTTTCTGTATTAATTTTATATCCTGCAACTTTCCTGAATTCATTTATTAGTTCTAACAGATTTTTGTTAAATTTTCAATGTTTTCTACCAGTAAAGTTATAAAGTGAAGAGTTATACTACTTTTTCTTTTCAATTTGGAATCTTCCCTTAATTCTTATGGAGAAGGAAATGGCAACCCACTCCAGTACTTCTTGCCTTGAAAATCCCATGGATGGAGGAGCTTGGGGCAGGCTACTGTCCATGGGGTAGCAAAGAGTCGGGCACGACTGAGTGACTTCACTTAATTATTTTAAATTTACCGATCCACTTAGCTTCCATCTTTTCTTTTCTTTTTTTTTTTTTAAGTATTGCTCTTCCTCACTTCCAGCTTCAGTCTCCCACTGTTGATATTCTTAAAAAAAAAAAAAAAAAAGGCAATGCTTTCAATTACCTATTTTATAATATTGAATTCCTTATCAAAACTTTTAACCCTGACTTTGTCCCAGCCATATATTTCCAATGATCTGCTAGATCTCTCCAACTTGATGTTTACTAGAAATCACACATACAGAATGATAAAAGCCAAATATGATGACCATAGCAGTTCTAAACTCCTCACTGGGCACTTAGCTGGTCCTGGAACTGAGGTAGCTCACCAGATGTGGCACATTTGCATAAGCTTTTCTGCAACACCTCCCCCACATCATTTCTGCACTTCAGCAAGGGGAAGGACATGGTTTCCTAGATTCCCTCTCAATTGCTGACTTAGCTACTTATACTGCTCTTTTGGGAGACTTGTTACTGATTCTTCCTCTGATTTGCCATGCTGCTCAACTTCTGACATTGTTGTATAAGGTTTCATAGTAAATTCCTTATTCCATAATACATATTTAGGTTCTGCTTCCCTGAATGAACCTTATACAAAAATCTAAGTTATCTTACTTAGCATTGCCTGTGAAGAAACAGTTGAAGGAAGTTGGAAAGGCAATAAGAATATTGGTTATGAAGGCTGAAAACAAAGTGGATTATGTTATGTATGGAGGAGTGTTTGCAACACTATGTCCATTTAATGTGGCTTATAGAAAATGTATCTAAACTAGTACTTGTGATGTTAAAGAATAAAACTCTCTCATACTCAGCTTAACTAGCAGGAGTAGGAAAATACTTTTCGAATTAAAAAAAAAAGGCATTAGCATGAAATAAAAATCCTAATCAGGGGCAATGCCAGCAAAATATCATGGTAAAGCTAATGGTACTGATTAAGGACTTTTTAATAAAACATTTTACTAAAAAATAAAAGTCTTGCATTATGGACTCATTTAACTATCCAAAAAGGACTGCAAAGATTATAAGCAATAAATGACACAGTGCTCTGACCCTTAGCCCAAAGTGCCATGTCTCGGAAAAGTTTCTTGGTATGGTTTCTGTCTAATGGAGAGAATGACATTAAGATATCCACAGAGTTTTTAGGAGAATTGTGTAGACAGTAGTACCAACAGTTTAGACTAAAAGAGACAGAGGCACTTTAAAATGAAAAGAGTCTCAGGTACTCCAAAGAAGGAAAAACTACTCAGACTGAAGCACAAGAAGATTCTTTGTGGAAAGAAAATAAAAACAAATAAGAATGAATAATAAAACAGAAGTAAGAGTTCAAGGTTGGTGCTAGGAACTTAATTATTCTGAAGGATCAGATCAGCATCCTAAGCAATGTTCATTACATTCCTTCAGAGCAGGGAGAATTAGTAACATGCCAAGCCCAATTTCAGAATTACTGTGAAACAATCATTTTTGTGAGAGGGTATTCTGATATGCCTATTGTGTGCCTTCCATTCCAATGTTTTAAAAATAAGTGTGTTTACTGAAGTTCTCCCTTTCCTATATATAGTGGGATGAATGGTGTCATCCAACCCCAACATATATCCATATCCTAATTCCCAAATTATGAATATCATTTTTATGGCAAAAGTAATATTTGTCTTTTTTGGTAAAGGTTTTGAATAAGATAGGGATCTGGAGAGGGGAAGCTTATCTTGAGTTGTCTGGGTATGCTGCCTCATCACAGGTATTCCCACAAAAAAGGCAGAAGAGATGAGTGAGAGACATATGGAGTAAGGGAAAGTTAGGCAGAAAGAGAGGTAGGCTGAGGCAAGAAATATCAGTAGCCACAAAAAGCTGGAAGCAACAAATTCTCCTGAGAGACCTCAGAATGACCACAGTCGTGCCCTATTTCAGATTTCCAGCATCCACAACTGAGAAAGAATAAATTTCTGTCGTTTTAAACAACCAAGCAAGTTGAATTTGTTACAGTAGCTGCAGGAAACAAAGTTACTATCTCATATTGTATATTATGTGGGGATGGTTTCCAAGATCAGTTATCATTTTAGGTCATGGTTACTGTCCCTGATGGTCTATATCAAAAGATCCAGTCACAAAGTCTTGATTTGATGATCTAGCTTTGTGTCTTTGAGCTTGTAGCATGGTTGGATGAGATTTTTGAGGTTGCAGTTCAGTTCAGTCACTCAGTTGTGTCCAATTCATTGTAACCCCATGAACTGCAGCACGCCAGGCCTCCCTGTCCATCACCAACTCCCAGAGTCCATCTAAACCCATGTCTATTGAGTCGGTGATGCCATCCAACCGTCTCTCCCCTGTCGTCCCTTTCTCCTTCAGCCCTCAATCATTTCCAGCATCAGGGTCTTTTCAAATGAGTCACTCTTCACATTAGGTGGCAAAGTATTGGTGTTTCAGCTTCAACATCAGTCCTTTCAATGAACACCCAGGACTGATCTCCTTTAGGATGGACTGGTTGAATCTCCTTGTAGTTCAAGGGACTAGAGAGTCGTCTCCAACACCACAGTTCAAAAGCATCAATTTTTCGGCACTCAGCTTTCTTCACAGTCCAATTCTCACATCCATACATGACTACTGGAAAAACCATAGCCTTGACTAGATGGACCTTTGTTGACAAAGTAATGTCTCTGCTTTTTAATATGGTGTCTAGGTTGGTCATAACTTTCCTTCCAAGGTGTCAGCGTCTTTTAATTTCATGACTGCAATCACCAACTGCAGTGATTTTGGAGCCCAGAGAAATAAAGTCAGCCACTGTTCTCACTGTTTCCTCATCTATTTGCCATGAAGTGATGGGACCAGATGCCATGATCTTACCTTTCTGAATGTTGAGCTTTAAGCCAACTTTTTCACTCTCCTCTTTCACTTTCATCAAGAAGCTCTTTAGTTCTTCATTTTTGCCATAAGGGTGGTTTCATCTGCATATCTGAGGTTCTTGATATTTCTCCTGGCAATCTTGATTCCAGCATGTGCTTCCTCCAGCCCAGCAATTTTCATGATGTATTCTGCATATAAGTTAAATAAGCAAGGTGACAATATACAGCCTTGATGTACACCTTTTCCTATTTGGAACCAGTCTGTTGTTCCATGTCCAGTTCTAACTGTTGCTTCCTGACCTGCATATAGATTTCTCAAGAGGTAGGTTAGGTGGTCTGGTATTCCCATCTTTTTCAGAATTCTCCACAGTTTATTGTGATCCACACAGTCAAAGGCTTTGGCATAGTCAATAGGTTTTATTAATAATTTGCTTTTGGAAATTGCAAAAGTTTTAGGCAGAAAACCTTCCTCAGTGAAATATGGGTACTCCCAAAAAATTGTTGCTTTTCTAATCTTGAGCAAGAATCCATTTCTTCTTGATTTATAATTTTGTCACTAGAATTGCTGTTCTCCTATAAAATGATTCCATTCTGTGTTACCCAATTTTATGCTGCTTATGATTATTTACTTTGTTACTGTGTCTCCTATCAACTTCTCTGTTGGGGCAACCACATTAAGGAAAATCAAGTAAAGATCCTGAATTTGAAGTTCCATTTGGGGGCAGTAAAGCATGATATCTCAAATATACAACAGTGAAATGGCATATGAGAAAGAAGGTACTGGATATTACAAAACCATAGAGAACATTAAACCTGGTTATGGAGTTCAGAAAGTTGATTTTTTAAAAACCAATAATAGGATCCTTTGCAGTGTTAACTTGACAGAAATAAGATTAAAGAATTATTTGAAGGCAAAATGGTTGTCTGAGGAAGCCTTAGCAATAGCTGTGAAACAAAGAGAACTGAAAGGCAAAGGAGAAAAAAAGCTATACCATTTGAATGCAGAGTTCTAAAGAATAGCAAAGAGAGATAAGAAAGCCTTCCTCAGTGATCAATGCAAAGAAATAGAGGAAAAGAAAGTAATGGGAAAGACTAGAGATCTCTTCAAGAAAATTGGAGAAATCAAGGGAAATTTTCAAGCAAAAATGGGCATAATAAAGGACAGAAATGGTAGGGAACTAACAGAAGCAGAAGATATTAAGAAGAGGCGGCAAGAATACATACAAGAGCTATAAAAAAAATATCTTCATGTCCCAGATAATGGCAATGGTGTGATCACTTACTTATAGCCAGACATCCTGGAGTGTGAAGTCGAGTGGGCCTTAGGAAGCATCACTATGAACAAAGCTAGTGGAAGTGATGGAATTCCAGTTGAGCTATTCCAAATTCTGAAAGATGATGCTATGAAAGTGCTACATTCAATAGGCCAGCAAATTTAGAAAATTCAGCAGTGTCCACAGGACTGGAAAATGTCAGTTTTCATTCCAATCCCAAAGAAAGGCAATGCCAAAAAATGCTCAAACTACTACACAATTGTACTTATCTCACACGCTAGTAAAGTAATGCTCAAAATTCTCCAAGCCAGGCTTCAACAGTGTAAACTGTAAACTTCCATATGTTCAAGCTAGATTTAGAAAAGGCAGAGGAACTAGAGATAAAATTGCCAACATCTGTTGGATCATCAAAAAAGTAAAAGCATTCCAGAAAAACATCTACTTCTGCTTTAGTGACTGTGCCAAAGCCTTTGATGTGTTCACAGGAAACTGTGGAAAATTCTGAAAGAGATGGGAATACCAGACCACCTGACCTGCCTCCTGAGAAATCTGTATGCAGATCAAGAAGCAACAGTTAGAACTGAAATGGAACAACAGACTGGTTGTAAACCAGGAAAGGATTATGTCAAGGCTGTATATTGTCATCCTGCTTATTTAACTTTTATGAAGAGTATGTTATCAAAATGCTGGGCTGGATGAAGCACAAGCTGGAATCAAGATTGCTGGGAGAAATATCAATAACTTCAAATATGCAGATGACTCCACCCTTATGGCAGAAAGTAAAGAAGAACTAAAGAGCTTCCTGATGAAAGTGGAAAAAAAAAAAAGAGTGAAAAAGTTGGATGAAAGAGCAACATTCAAACAACTAAGATCAAGGCATCTGGTCCCACCAGTTCATGGTAAATAGGTGGGAAATCAATTGAAACAGTTAAAGATTTTATTTTGGGGGGGGGGCTCCAAAATCAGTGCAGATGGTGACTACAGCCATGAAATTAAAAGACATTTGATCCTTGGAAGAAACGTTATGACCAACCTAGGTGGCATATTAAAAAGCAGAGACATTACTTTGCCAACAAAGCTCTGTCTAGTCAAAGCTATGGCTTTTCCAGTGGTCAGGTATGGATGTGAGAGATGGACTATAAAGTAAGCTGAGCGCTGAAGAATTGATCCTTTTGAACTGTGGTGTTGGAGAAGACTCTTGAGAGTCCCTTGGACTGCAAGGAAATCCAATCAGTCAATCCTAAAAGACATCAGTTCTCAATATTCATTAGAAGGACTGATGTTGAAGTTGAAACTCCAATGCGTTGTCCACCTGATGTGAAGAATGAGGTCATTGGAAAAGATCCTGATGCTGGGAAAAATTGAAGGCAGGAGGAGAAGGGAACCACAGAGGATGAGATGGTGGATGCATCACTGATGAATGGACATGAGTTTGAGTAAACTCCAGGAGTTGGTGATGGACCGGGTGACCTGGAGTGCTGCATGCAGTCCATGGGGTCACAAAGAGTCAGACATGACTGAACGACTGAACTGAACTGATTATTTAAAGAGGCAGCATTATGGAGGATGGCCCAGGGGTGAAGGGACCTAAGAATCTGAAAGAGGACCGGTGGAGCTAGAATTAAGATAGCAAGAGATAACACATTAGAGAAGGAGACAGAAGTAAATAAGGCCTGGACATAGGGATCTTCAGAGAAGATGTTAAGATTCTTCGACTTTTAAGCCTAAGAGTAATGGGAAATTGAAAGAATTTTAAATTAGAAGTGAAACACAAATTACTGTTTGTTTTGTGAAATGATTTTCTAAAATTTTGATTAGAAATTATTTTTAAAACCAATTAGAATCTCCTTTTTAGAAAGTTCCTTTTATTAGTTTAGGTGAAAGCTGAAGGTAGTTTGAGCTAAAATGTAGGATACAGAGGAAGTACTTTCAGAAATACTTAAATATTAAAGCAGAATGCTCTCCCCATATAATTTCAATGGAGTTTGTGGAAGATTAATATCACGAGAAAATTTCTCTCAGTTGGCACCGTTAGCATCATGACAAAATCAACCCCCTTTAATTGAAATGGCCAGGATATATGCCACAACTTATGATTTAAATTCCTCTTTTAACCTATTCAACTCTTAAAGGTATGTCTCTCAAGACAAACACACACACCTAAAATATGACATTTTAAAAGAGAAATAATATAATGATTTCAAAATACACATTAAAATTAAACATTTATTCCAAGGATAAACAGAAAAATATAATTAATTAAACTGAAAATATTCTTGATTTTGACTAATATGTTACTCAATGAGTGATCACAATGACTTTAAATAACTAAAATTTTGGGAAAATTTACTGCCTATCTGAGCATGTGTATTTGAAAAAAATGAATGCATTCATGATTACACCGAAAATTCTAGTGATATTTTAAGCATATTTATGATAATAAGTGATTCAGTCTCAATTTTCTCTTAGTTTAGAGAGGATGTAAATTTAGTTTTCTAGGTTTTCTAAGGACAAAATTATTAGAAATACAGAGACACTATTTATGTGTCAGTGTTTGCACATTGTAACTTTTGTGAATTTTGCATATAAAAGATTCATTTCTCTAGTTGTTCAGACATTGAGTTCAAGGACTACACATTTAAAGTTTTTGAAATCTTTTCAAAATGACTGAAGAGTGATTTCCACATTGAATTGTCATGTAAATATGTGTGTTCCTGGGCTATCCAGGTGGCACTAGTGGTAAAGATCCCATTTGCCAATACAGGACAAATAAGAGAAATGGTCCAATTCCTGGGTCAGGAAGACCCCTGGAGGAAGGCATGGCAACCCACCCCAGTATTCTTGCCTGGAGAACCTCATGAACAAAGGAGTTTAAAGGGCTGTATTCCATGGGGTTGCAAAACATTGAACTCAACTGAAGCAGCTTGGCAAGCATCCACAAGTTCTGCCTCCATATTGCTGTTTTAGATCATCTCCATGGAAGGAACCAGAACAAATTACTGAAGAAAAAATTGTGTGACTGGACTTTTTATATTATTAAAAATTGATAAGCTTAAAAAAAAACTAGCAATATGGGTTCTTTTTTAAAGTTTCAAAATATGAGCCTACGTAATCGTTGTCTACTTTCAGTTCAGTTCAGTTCAGTTCAGTTCAGTCGCTCAGTCGTGTCCTACACTTTGCGACTCCATGAACCACAGCACGCCAGGCCTCCCTGTCCATCACCAACTCCCAGAGTCCACCCAAACCCATGTCCATTGAGTTGGTGATGTCATCCAACCATCTCATCCTCTGTTGTCCCCTTCTCCTCCTGCCCTCAATCATTTCCAGCATCAGGGTCTTTTCAAATGAGTCAGCTCTTCACATCGGGCGGCAAAAGTATTGGAGTTTCAGCTTCAACATCAGTCCTCCCATTGAACATCCAGGACTGATCTTCTTTAGGATGGACTGGTTGGATCTCCTTGCAGTCTAAGAGACTCTCAAGAGTCTTCTCCAACTCTTTTGCATTCAGCTTTTTTTGCAGTCCAACTCTCACATCCATACATGACCACTGGAAAAACCATAGCCTTGACGAAACAGACCTTTGTTGGCAAAGTAATGTCTCTGCTTTTTAATATGGTGTCTAAGTTGGTCATAACTTTCCTTCCAAGGAGTAAGCGTCTTTTAATTTCATGGCTGCAAACACCATCTGTAGTGATTTTGGAGCCCAGAAGAATAAAGTCAGCTACTGTTTCCACTGTTTCCCCATCTATTTGCCATGAAGTGACGGGACAGGATGTCAACATCGTAGTTTTCTGAATGTTGAGCTTTAAGCCAACTTTTTTACTCTCCTCTTTCACTTTCATTAAGTGGCTCTTTAGTTCTTCTTCACTTTCTGCCATAAGGGTGGTGTCATCTGCATATCTGAGGTTATCGGTATTTCTCCCGGCAATCTTGATTCTAGCTGTGTTTCCTCCAGCCCAGCATTTCTCATGATGTACTCTGCACATAGGCTTCCCTGGTGGCTCAGACGGTAAAGCATCTACCTACAATGTGGGAGACCCAGGTTCGATCCCTGGGTCGGGAAGATCCTCTGGAGAAGGAAATGGCAACCCGCTCCAGTACTCTTGCGTGGAAAATCCCATGGATGGAGGAGCCTGGTAGACTGCAGCCTATGGGGTCGCAAAGAGTTGGAAATGACTGAGCGGCTTCACTTCACTTCACTTCACTCTGCATATAATTTAAATATGCAGGGTGACAATATACAACCTTGATGTACTCCGTTTCCTATTTGGAACCAGTCTGTTGTTCCATGTCCAGTTCTAACTGTTGCTTCTTGACCTGCATAAAGGTTTCTCAAGAGGCAGGTCAGGGGGTCTGATATTCCTATCTCTTGAGGAATTTTCCACAGTTTATTGTGAGCCACACAGTCAAAGGCTTTGGCAGAGTCACTAAAGCAGAAATAGATGTTTTTCTGGAACTCTCTTGCTTTTTCCATGATCCAGCCGATGTTGGCAATTTGATCTCTGGTTCTTCTGTCTTTTCTAAAACCAGCTTGAACATCTGGAAGTTCACAGTTCACATATTGCTGAAACTTGGCTTGGAGAATTTTAAGCATCACTTTACTATAGTGTGAGATGAGTGTAATTGTGCGGTAGTTTGAGCATTCTTTGGCGTTGCCTTTCTTTGGGATTGGAATGAAAACTGACCTTTTCCAGTCCTGTGGCCACCGCTGAGTTTTCCAAATTTGCTGGCATATTTAATGCAGCACTTTCACAGCATCATCTTTCAGGATTTGAAACAGCTCAACTGGAATTCCATCACCTCTACTAGCTTTGTTCTTAGTGATGCTTTCTAAGACCCACTTGACTTCACATTCCAGGATGTCTGGTTCTAGGTGAGTGATCAAACCATCATGTTATCTTGGTCTTGAAGACGTTTTTTGTACAGTTCTCCTGTGTATTCTTGCCACCTCTAATATCTTCTGCTTCTGTTAGTTCCCTATCATTTCTGTCCTTTATTGAGCCCATCTTTGCACGATATGTTCCCTTTGTAACTCTAATTTTCTTGAAGAGATCTCGTCTTTCCCATTCCTTTCTTTTTCTCTATTTCTTTGCATTGATCACTGAGGAAGGCTTTCTTATATCTCCTTGCTATTCTTTGGAACTCTGCATTCAAATAGATATATCTTTCCTTTTCTCCTTTGCTTTTTGCTTCCCTTCCTTTCATAGCTATTTGTAAGGCCTCCTCAGACAGTCATTTTGCTTTTTTTGCCTTTCTTTTTCTTGAGGATGGTCTTGATTCCTGTCTCCTGTAGAATGTCATGAACCTCCATCCCTAGTTCATCAGGCACTCTGTCTGTCAGATCTAGTCCCTTAAATCTATTTCTCACTTCCACTGTTAGTCACAAGGGATTCGATTTAAGAGCACATCATTTGTGACTCTCATGCCAGTAAATAAGTAATGCCATTTTTAACACATGAAGAATGATCTCAAGATTCAGAAAATATCGAGAATTCCCTAGTGGTTCAGTGGTTAAGATTCCACACTTACACTGCAAGGGGCACAGGTTTGATCTCTGGTCAAGGAACTAAGATCCCTCATGCTGCAGGGTGTGGCCAAATAAATAACAGGTTCCTCTGTCCATGGAATTCTCCAGGCAAGAATACTGGAGTGAGTTACTATTCCCTTCTCCAGGGGATCTTCCCAATCCACGGATAGAACCCAGGTCTTCAGTATTGCAAGCTGATTCTTACAATCTGAGCCATCAGGGAAACCCAGATAATAAATACCAGTCCTTATAAAACAAAAGATTTAACAAAGATGCCTTTGTTAATATTAAAAAGATATCAGTAAATGTTTCTACTCAAAACTAACCACTTACTTTAATTTGCAGAGACACAATCACCACAACACATGCACAAATATCCAAAACAAACCACTCTTTATTGGTTGACAATTTGCTAGTAACATTAAAAAATCAATATTTAATCTGCTTATACACAAGAAACTAGATAACCATGAATTGAGGAATTGAAGATATTAAGCATAGTAAGTCTTAAATGATCCTTTATATATAATACATAGTTTATATGCAACTTGGTTGATCAAAATTGTTTTAAATAGAAGTTT
>SJYQ01001894.1:445315-469144 GCA_006410935.1 Redunca redunca | reverse complement strand
GAGTCCGTAGTTATTCCTCTTCATGTGTCAATTCACTTAACCCTCTATATCTCACTGTTTCTTTCCTCTTACATATAAATCAAAGAGAGAGGTAACTAAACTGGTTTCATCTGATTCATTCATTTTCTTGTGTGAATAAAGTATTCAACATTTCTTTAATGAATGAGGAGTGCAGCAGATGTCAAATTTGGCATACTGAAGACATACTAACATATCAAAATATGGCTGATTGAAAATAAATGCTAGAATTACTGATGCTTGAAAAGCAGTTGGCAGAGCAATCGCTGATTGGATCTATATGAGCATCACTCCAGATATGTCCTACGCAATGTACTTCAATTCATTTTAACACAAGACCATACATGCAATGAGCATTTAAAAAATTAAGGTTATGCTGAAAACAGATATTCCCATCTATTCTATAAGCAATTGTGAGTACAAAAAAGTGCTTGCAAATATTAAGTTTCAGCACCTTTGGAGTCTATAGTTGTGATAATGGAAGACTGGTATTATAACATCAGATAGATTAAGGCCACTTCCTTTAGTAAAAGCTTTATTTATCTGCAGAATAAATGCTACTAAGATGTCATTTGTTACTTTAATTATAGCAATATGTCTTCCACTTGCCTAGAGTAAAAAGTTTACTTTAATTAATATCTCAATTTTATGATTAAAACATCAAACAGTACATATGCTAAATTCTCACACTACTTACAGCACACAGACATGAAAAATTTTGCTACAGATGCTGCTCTGGTCATCTGAATTTGTTGAAAATCTCTTGAAAAAGAACTGTTTAATCTCTTCTGCACAAATGTTCAGCTGTCATTTATAGTTGATATTATTTGAAAAAATATGTAAAAATATAGAATTTGCGATTTGCATTAACATACATGGAAATCCACAATGTTAAGTGAATATTTCAAAAGAATAACTCCTGCATAAGATATAGTTAGCATAAACATAGATTATTTTATTACTTTTAGTAAACTGTTTTCAGTTTATCAGAGGATTATGTCATTAGCATTTACAATATAGTCATGAGAAAGGAGAATTAGAAAAAATCTAAATCATCAGCCTAGTTTTGAATTTCAAGTCAATCAATAAGTATTGTATGAATAATTAAAGAGCAAAATTTTGAGGGCATGCTTATCTGATAATAATTTTCCTGTTTCACTCAAATGCACCAAGAATAAACAATTGAAGGAATTTAGCAAAGGGAGCAGAGAAGATGGGAATCTAGTTGACCATTTGTAAAACTGCTTTCATAAAAATTATATACTTCACTAAATCAGGGTAATGTTGGGAGAATAGACAGATAATTAGTGCTCTAGGTGTCTCTTATTCCTGAAGTCTCAGTATTTACTGAAACCCAGGAGGGGACACAATTTATCTAGGAGAAAAATCATCAGACTAAAAAAAAAGGCTGTATGTTTATAGATGAAATTTGTGATATTTCTCTTTCTCTTAATATTTTTATTGAGATATTTACAATATCATCATCTTTTGACAGTATCTGCAGAATTGAATGAGATACCTTTATTTTTAATCAATATTATGAGAAGGAAAATTTTATGTTTCAGTCAAAATATTGTCAAAATCATAAGAAAGCTATCAAGATTTCAGTAATAATGACTGTATATTTACAGTACTTAAAATAACACTTTTTAAAAAATGGATATTATGGCTGCTCTGGTCCCCTAATCACTTCCACAATACATACATATGGAAAAGAAAAGTGCTACTAATATTAAATTCATTGACAGTATTGCCAACCAAAGATAAACCCAGTGAATGCAGAGTTCAAGAGAAAAGCAAGGAAAGATAAAGCCCTCTTAAGTGAACAATGCAAGGAAATAGAGGAAAGCAATACAATGACTAGAGATCTCTTTAAGAAAATTGGAGATACTAAGGGAACACTTCATGCAAAGATGGGAACAATAAAGGATAGAAACATCAGGGACCTAACAGAAGCAGAAGATATTAACAAGAGGTAGCAAGAATAGACAGAAGAACTGTACAAAAGAGGTCTTAATGAACTGCATAACCACAGTGATATGGTCGCTCATCTAAAGCCAGACCTCCTGGAGCATGAAGTCAAGTAGACCTTAGGAAGCATTGCCACAAACAACACTAGTGGAGGTAATGAAATTCCAGGTGAGCTATTTCAAATCCTAAAAAATGATGCTGTAAAAGTGCTGCACTCAATATGCCAGCAAATTTGGAAAACTCAGGAGTGGCCCCTGGATGGCAAAAGGGCAGTTTTCATACCAATGCCAAAGAATGTTCAAACTACTGTACAATTGCACTCATTTCACATGCAAGCAAGATTATGCTCAAAATACTTCAAGCTAAGCTTCAGAGGTACATGAACTGAAAAACTATATGTTCAAGCTGGATTTAGAAAAGCCAGAGGAACAAGAGATCAAATTGCAAAACATATGCTGGATCATAGAAAAATACAAAGGAATTCCCAAATAATAATAATAATCTACTTCGTCTTCATTGACTACTCTAAAGCCTTTGATTGTGTGGATCACAACAAACTGGAAAATTCTTAAAGAGATGGGGTTATTAGACCACCTTACCTGCCTCTCGAGATATCTGTATTCAGATCAAGAAGAAACGGAACCAACATGGAGTGACACACTGGTTCAAAATTAGGAAAGGCGTACATCAAGGCTGTATATTGTCAATCTGCTAATTTAACTTTTCTGCAGAGGACATCATGCGAAATGCTGGGCTGGATGAAGCATAAGCTGGAATCAAAATTGCTGGGAGAAATACCAATAACTTCAGATATTGGCTTCCCTGGTGGGTCAGAGGTTAAAATGTCTGCTTCCAATATGGGAGACCCGGTTCGATCCCTGGGTCCGGAAGATCTCCTGGAGAAGGAAATGGCAACCCACCCCACTACTCTTGCCTGGAGAATCCCATGGATGGAGGAGCCTGATGGGCTACCGTCCACAGGATCCCACAGCATTGGACATGACTGAGCGACTTCACTTTCTTTCAGATATGCAGATGATACCACCCTTCTGGCAGAAAGTAAAGAGGAACAAAAGAGTCTCATGAAGATGAAAGAGGAGAGTGAAAAAGCTGGCTTAAATTTCAACATTCAAAAAGCTAAGATCATGGCATCTGTTCTCATCACTTCATGGCAAATAGATGGGGAAAAAATAGAAACAGTAACAGTCTTTATTTTCTTGGGCTCCAAAATCACTTCAGATGATGATTGTGGCTGCAAAATTTAAAAAACCTCCTGTTCCTTGGAAGAAAAGCTATGACAAACATAGACAAGGTACTAAAAAGCAGAGACATCACTTTGCTGACAAAGATCCATATAGTCAAGGCTATGATATTTCTAGCCGTCATGTATGGATGTAAGAGTTGCACCATGAAGAAGGCTGAACACTGAAGAATTGATGCTTTCAGATTGTGTTTCTGGAGAAGACACTCGAGAGTCCCTTGGACAGCAAGGAGATCAAGCCAGTCAATCCTAAAGGAAATCAACCCTGAATATTCATTGAAAAGACTGATGGTGATGGTCCAAGACTTTGGCCACCTGATGCAAAGAACCCATTCATTGGAAAAGACCCTGATACTAGGAATGCTCGAGGACAAGAGGATAAGCATCTGACAAAGGTTAAGATGGTTGGTTGGCATCACTGATTCCATGGACATGAGTTTGAGCAAACTCAGAGAGATCGTGAAGGACAGGAAAGCCTGGTGTGCTACAGTTCATGGGGTCACAAAGAGTCGAAGATGACTTAGTGACTGAGCAACAGCTACAATCTCCACTAAGTTTGAATTTTGTAAAATAGAAACTCTATAGCCATTAAATCATTAAATATCAACATTCCATTTTCTTCCACCCTCATCTCCTGGCAAAGACCCATTCTATTTTCTGTGTCTGTGATTATGACTATACTAAGTAATTCATAGAAGTGAAATCATACAGTATTTGTCTTTTTGTGACTGGCTTATTTCACTTACCATTGTGCCCTCAAGGTCATACATGTTGTGGTGTATGTAGGAATGTACTTCCTTTTAAGACTGATTAATGCTCATAATATTCAACAACAACAACAACAAATAGACAAATTTATTAAAAAGTTAGCAAAGGCCTTGAACAGACATTTTCTAAATGAGGATACACAACTGAATAATAAGCACATTAAGACATGGTTGATATCACTAATAAATAATAAAATGTAATTCAAAACTACAATGTGCTATCACATCACATCCCTTAAAAAAAAGAAAAAAATAATAAAACAGAAAATAAAAAGTCAGTGAAACAGGGACCTAAGTGCACTTTTGAGAGCAATATACAATGCTACAACTTTGTGGAAAATCATTTGGTAATTCTTAATATTGAAAACTGGAGAAGGCAATGGCACCCCACTCTAGTACTCTTGCCTGGAAAATCCCATGGATGGAGGAGCCTGGTAGGTTGCAGTCCATGGGGTCGCTAGGAGTCGGACGCGACTGAGCAACTTCACTTTCACTTTTCACTTTCATGCATTGGAGAAGGAAATGGCAACCCACTCCAGTGTTCTTTCCTGGAGAATCCCAGGGACAGGGGAGCCTGGTCGGCTACTGTCTGTGGGGTCGCACAGAGTCGGACAAGACTGAAGCGACTTAGCAGCAGCAGCAGCAATATTGAAAATAGATATATCATACGATCTTGCAATTCTATTTATAGATATATACCCCAAAGAATTGAAAGCATTATCTCAAAGAATTATTTGTATACCTGTGTTCATAATAGCACTACTCTCAGTAGCTAAAATGTGGAGGCAATCACAATGTCCACTCATGAATGAATGGATAAGCCAAATGTGGTTCAATTCAGTTCAGTTCAGTTATTCAGTGTGTCTGACTCTGTGATCCCATGGACTGCAGCACACCACACTTCCTTGTCCATCTCCAAATCCCAGAGCTTACTTAAACTCATGTCCATTGAGTCGGTGATGCCATCCAACCATCTCATCCTCTGTCATCTCCTCCTGCTGCCTTCAATCTTTCCCAGCATCAGGGTCCTTTCAAATGAGTCAGCTCTTCACAGTCAGGCAGCCAAAGTTTTGGAGTTTCAGCTTAAGCATCTGTCCTTCCAATGAATATTCAGGACTGATTTCCTTGAGAATTAACTGATTGGATTTCCTTACTGTCCAAGGGACTCTCAAGAGTCTTCTCCAACACCACAGTTCAAAAGCATCAGTTCTTTGGCACTCTGCTTTCTTTATAGTTCAACTCTCCCATCCATACATGACTACTGGAAAAACCATAGCCTTGACTCGATGGACTTTTGTTGGCAAAGTAATTTCTCTGCTTTTAAATGTGCTGTCTAGGTTGTCATAACTTTTCTTCCAAGGAGCAAGAGTCTTTTAATTTCATGGCTGCAGTCACCATATGCAGTGATTTTGGAGCCCCCAAAATATAAAGTCTGTCATTGTTTCCATTGTTTGCCTGTATATTTCCCATGAAGTGATGGAACCAGATGCCATGATCTTAGTTTTCTGAATGTTGAGTTTTAAGCCAAGTTTTTCACTCTCCTCTTCCACTTTCATCAAGAGGCCTTTTAGTTCTTCTTCAATTTCTGCCATAAGTGTGGTGTCATCTGCATATCTGAGGTTATTGATACATCTCTGGGCAATCTTGATTCTTAAATAAGCAGGGTGACAATATACAGCCTTGACATACTCCTTTCCTGATATGGAACTAGTCTGTGGTTCTATGCCCAGTTTTAAGTGTTGCTTCTTGACCTGCATACAGGTTTCTTAAGAGGCAGGTTAGGTGGTATGGTATTTCCATCTCTTTCAGAATTTTCCACATTCCACTCAGTCAGTTGTTTTGGCATAGTCAATAAAGCAGAGGTAGATTTTTTTTTTTTTCTGGAACTACCTTGTTTTTTCAATGATCCAATGGATGTTGGCAATTTGGTCTTTGGTTCTTCTGCCTTTTCTAAATCCAGCTTGAATATCTGGAAATTCATAGTTCACGTATTGTTGAAGCTTGGCTTGGAGAATTTTGAGTATTACTTTGCTAGCTTGTGAGTATTCTTTGATATTGTCTCTTTGGGATTGGAATGAAAACAGACATTTTCCAGTTCTGTGGCCACTGCTGAGTTTTCAAAATTTGCTGGCATATTGAGTGTAGCACTTTCACATCATCTTTTAGGATTTAGAATAGCTCAGCTGGAATTCCATCACCCCCACTAGCTTTGTTCATAGTGATGCTTCCCAGTGCCCACTTGACTTCACATTGCAGGATGTCTGGTTCTAGGTGAGTGATCATACCATCGGGTTATGAAGATCTTTTTGTATAGTTCTTCTGTGTATTCTTGCCACCTCTTAATATCTTCTGCTTCTGTTAGGTCCATACCATTTCTGTTCTTTATTATGCCCGTCTTTGCATGAGATGTTCCCTATTACTGCCTCCTGTAGAATGTCAGGAATCTCCATCCATAGTTCTTCAAGCATTCTTTCGATCAGATCTAATCCCTTGAATCTATTTCTCACTTCCACTGTATAATTGTAAGAGATTTGATTTAGATGATACCTGAATGGTCTAATGGTTTTCCCTACTTTCTTCAATTTAGGTCTGAATTTGGCAATAAGGAGTTCATGATCTGAGCCACAGTAAACTCCTGGTCTTGTTTTTGCTCACTGTATGGAGCTTCTCCATCTTTGGCTGGAAAGAATATAATCATTCTGATTTTGGTATTGACCATCTGGTGATGTCCATGTGTAAAGTCTTCTCTTGTATTGCTGGAAGAGGGTGTTTGCTATGACCAGTGTGTTTTCTTGGCAAAACTCTACTAGCTTTCGGCCTGCTTTATTTTGTACTCCAAGGCCAATTTTGCCTGTTACTCCAATGTGCTTTAGACTATATTTTATACAAGCCCACCAAATAGATAAATTTCCTTAAACTAGAATAGCTTTTCTTTTGCCTCCTGAATATTTTCACTTCATTGAGACAGATTTTTGTCTATTTACCCAATTTTGTGGGTTTTTTTTTTATAGTGAATCATTAATTTTCTTAACATTACAAAATAGAAAAAAACAAAATGATGAAAAATAATATAAAAGGGCTATGGAATCATCATACATAAGTAACACTGACATTTTATAACATCCTCTCACATTTTTTAACAGATAAACTTTATTAGCAATAACATGGTTTCCTAATTGTGATATATTTCACTTTTTGTAACTACTCTGAATATATTTTAACTTTAATATAAATAAATTAATATCATCTACAAGAGTTACTGTGTCCCTAATATTTTGACAACTCAGTCAACAATTTTTTAAAAAATAATTTACTGTTGTTTTTATATGTTTAATAGTTTACTTCTCTTTTAAAATCTCTTTGTAAGAAAATGAGCTCTTTTTGGCGAGAATTTCCTGGGATCCAGTGGATAGAACTCTGCACTTCCATTGCTTAAGGCCGAGGTTCAATTTCTGGTTGGGGAACTAAGATCTTGCAAGCCCCTGGCATAGCAAAAAGAAAAAAAAAAGTAAGCAGCTTTTCAAATATTTATCCATTGTTTATAACTCCTTCTGTATAATTTGTCAGTTCACATTGTTGGTTAGATTGTTAGTCCTATTCTATTTTACTTGCATTAATTCATACTTATTTGAATTAACTCTTTATGATGTCTACTGCAAACACTTGCATCCAGTTTGCAATGTGATATTTAGCCATGATTTTCCTTTGTCCGCAGGCATAGCTGTCTGCAGGCATCTTTGATTTTTGGTGTTCAGTCAAAATGTTTAGTTTCATAGGACTATTTTTTCTATCATAACAAGATTAAATACATATACCTATTATTACAATATTGTTATTGATTCACTTTTGTATTATTATCTTTAACACAGTAGAACTTTTTTCAGGGTAGAAAATGAGAAAGAAATAATTTTACCTGACAGATAAAAGCTGATAGCTGGCCTAACTGCTTTCAGATACTTATGTGGTTCCCCTACTGACATTATCAATTTCACAGAAAATAAATATCTGACTGGAACACTATGTGACATGGATATAATATACATATATAACAACAGAAAAGATGACTTGTAATCATGTCTAACAATAGACTAGAAACAAATGTACTATACAAAAGCAAAAATGACTAGACATTCCCATGACTTCTTACATGGGGTGGTGTTCTTTGCTTCAATAAATAATAAACCCAGTTTCATTTGTCTACATGCATGTTCTTGGGGTTTTTGGCATGTAGACATCAATTGGAGTAAAATATGAATTCAAAGGATTTTTCTATTTTCTATTTTTCTAGATGGCTTCCCAGGTGGTGCTAATGGTAAAGAACTCTCTTGCCAGTGCAGGAGAATGTAAGAGATGGAGGTTCAATCCCTGGGTCAAGAAGATCCTTTGGAGGAGGGCATGGCAACCCACTCCAGTATTCTTACCTGTACAATAATTTTCTTTCTTTCTTTTCTTCTTTCTTTCTCTCCTCCTCTCTTTCTTCTTTCTATGAGTTCATGATCCATCAATCAGGGCCAATAGGGTGAAATTTTGTGAACATTTTCTGAAGATGTATTATGACAAGAAGTAATGTCTTTACTATTCATAATCTGTTTTTGATCCAAGGAACATGCCTAAGTGTATAATTGCATAGTATGTGCTAAAACTCAATTGAGAATTTTACTATCTTTGTTTTTTTCTTATGGTCATAAACATAACTCATTAATCAAAGTTATTTAGTTTTTTATCACAATAAGCACAAATTGGCAGCTGTTTTCAATTAATATTTATGTGAAATGCTATTGAATTTTCAGGGAGTATAGATTTTATCTGTCACTGTCATCAGACTAATAAAATTTCAAAGGCAAGACAGTGTCAAAAACCAAATACTAAGGTCCCTTTTAACATCTTTCACTGAAGTTCATACAGCTTATTTGCAATATATTTTATTTACCTATTTGTTTACTCTTTTCCATTATGATTTATTACAATATATTAAATACAACTCCCTATACAATATAGTAAGACCTTGGTGTTTTTTTTTTGTTCATCTATTTTACATAAAATAGTTTGCTTTTGCTAATCTCAAACTACTAATTTATTCCCCACTGCCTCTTCCTCCTTTGGTAACCATAAGTTTATTTTTTAACTACGTTCCTCTCATTGTGTACTTCTTAGAGGATAAGCTGGAGGTTTTCTTTGCTGTAGCACTGTGGCTCCAACAGTAACACACTATTGGATTTTGTCTTCTTAAACCTGGGAAATTCCAAAATAACTCTAATGACAGAATCACTAGGACTGTTATAACTATCTTTGTAAAGATATCAATTAGAAAGACATCTAGCTGTCCCTAACATCTCCAATCTTTGGGAAAGATAGAAAGTACAAATGGAATTCTGAAAATAAAATCAGCAAATTTTCAGAGACTCTTTTATGGCTTAAGATATTGCTACTGCCTTTAATGACAGTGAAAGTGACAACTTCTGTGTTCATCGCTGCCTTTAAAAATTACTAGGAAGCCATCTTATGTTTCCGAAAATAACACCTCCAGTTCTAATTTTCACATTCTGCCAAGCAGAAATAAACACGTATCACATGGGGCTTGTGCGATTTATCTGGATTTGATAGCAGGTGTGGAGAGCTTTTCTTCAATATCTTCCTAAACCACCTCTGCATGAACAGAATTTACAGAACTGGCCTGTGAAATAACATCAAAGAAAGACACTGTTTGAACCTTGATAGAAAAGACGTTATCAGATATAGTTAACAGCTGTCACTTCAGTGAACACCTAAAGTTTCATTCTTGTGTCAATGTTCGCATTGTAGAGACACAGTAAGTCTCAAATAACTTGAAGACTGGCAAGCTTGAGATTCTTAGAAGTTTTCTAGAGCAAATAGTCTTCAAGAGGTAGATGGATTCCACACAAGATCCAAACAGCCAGAGCCACATACAGTATGCTTAAATGTGCAAGCATATTATTTCCTAGCTACTTCCTTTTGTTTTTACTGGTTTAAAATTTTGGACAATTAATGACATCTATTACCTATACATCACATATTTTGAAAATTGTGTTCTGTCCAAACTTATGGTTGCCAGGGGCAAGGGGTTGAAGGAATAGTTGGGGAGTTTGGGATGGGCATGTACATACTGCTACATTTAAAATGGATAATCAGTATGGACCTACTGCCTAGCATGGGGAACTCTTTTCACTGTTGCATGGTGGCCTGGATGGGAGGAGATTTAGGGGGAGAATAGATACATGTATATTCATGACTGAGTTGTTGGCTGTGCATCTGAAACTGTCACATCGTTAATCGGCTATACTTCAATACAAAATAAAGGGTTAAAAAAAATGGGTACTGTCGTCTTATTCACTTCCAGGTGTGAGTCAGTAACTGGTTGCAATTTTTTCATGATTTGGCCCAAGTGAATGATGAGACTCTCGTTTGATTTGTGTATCTTTTCCTTTTGGAGTCACCACACTTCCCTAGTTGCTATATTCTTTTAGCAGTTGGATTCTCATATAATTTGAAAACTGATCAATAACTGTTCTCCTCCACCCACCCACGGCAAACACTACAGTAAGCCAAACATCTAAGAATCTTAAATGTTGATAGTTTAAGGTGAACTCTAGTTTTTCTTTCTCGAGCTTCTTGAAATGCTGCATTAGAAGAGGCCTGCACAGTAGGGAGAATGCTACCTGCTGGAGTACAGAAAATAGCAAGAAAAGTAGGTAAAACTGCCAAGGCTACAGAACTCCTTGCCCAAAGGCTTCATTAAGCTCAACATCAGTCAGTTTGGAATAGGCCTCCATAGATATATTGGCTTATCAAGATGGTGTTTAGTATGTTTTGATTTTTGTATAATATGTAAAATATTTCATAAGGGCTGTGCCTACAGAAGTACAACATAAAAAGAATAAATCTTCCTGAAATGTATTAATGAAAAACAAAACCTGCCTATTATTTATGCTGGAAAATGCAGGAACATCAGCTAGGACTGAGTTCAGACCTCTGAACTGAGACTAGTCAAGGACAAAAGCTCTGCTCCAGGAACAACATCTGCATTTCTGCCACCTTTTCTGCAAAGACCGTTTGTTTTATTGTTGTTTAGTCAGTCAGTTGTGTCTGACTCTTTGTGATGCCATGGACTGCAGCATGCCAGGTTTCCCTCTCCTTTACTATATCCTGGTGCTTGCTCAAACTCATATCCATTAAGTCAATGATGCAATTCAATTATCTCATGCTCTGTCTTACCCTTCTCCTCCTGCCCCCAACCTTTTCTAGCATCAGAGTTTTTTCCAGTGAGTTGGTTCTTCAAATCATGTGGCCAAAGTATCGGAGCTTTGGCTTTAGCATCATTCCTTCCAATGAATATTTAGGGTTGATATTCCTTTAGGATTGACTGGTTTGATCTCCTTGCTGTCCAAGAGACTCTCAAGAGTCTTTTCCAGAAACACACTTCAAAAGCATCAATTCTTCGGCACTCAGCCTTCTTTACAGTCCAACTCACCTCTGTTCATGACTACTCGAAAAAGCATACATTTGTCAGCAAAGTAATGTCTTTTTTGTTTGTTTGTTTGTTTTTTAATACCCTATCTAGATTTGTCATAGTTTTCCTTCCAAGAAGCAAATGTCTTCTAATTTCATGGTTGCAGTCATCATCCACAATGATTTTGGAGCCCAAGGAGAGAAAATCTGTCACTAGTTCCACATTTTCCCTTTCAATTTGCTATGAAGTGATGGGACTGGATGACATGATCTTAGTTGTTTGAATGTTGAGTTTTAGCCTCATTTTTCACTCTTCTCTTTCACCTTCATCAAGAGGCTCTTTAGGTACTCTTCCCTTTCTGCCATTAGAGTAGTATCATCTCTATATCTGAGGTTATTGATATTTCTCCTGGCAATCTTGATTCCAGCTTGTAGTTCATCCAGCCTGACATTTCACATGATGTGCTCTGCAAAGAAGTTAAATAAGCAAGGTGATGGTATACAGGCTTGATGTAATCCTTTCCCAATTTGGAAACAGTCCATTATTTCATGAGTGGTTCTGACTGTTTCTTCTTGACCTGCATACAGGTTTCTCAGGAGGCAGGTAAGGTGATCTGGTATTTCCATCTTTTAAAGAATTTTCCACAGTTTGCTGTGATCCACAAAATTAAAGGTTTTAGCATAGTCAATGAAGCAGAAGTAGTTTTTTTTTTTTTTAATTCCCTTGTCTTTTCTGTGATCCAACAGTAGGTAAATACAAAGGCACAGCCTAACATATTCAATGAACAACTGCTTGTGTTGTTGTGGAGGGCATTTGATCTTCCTTCTCAAAACTTCAGGCATTTTCCAGACATGAGAAACTTCTCTCATAAAAAAAATATTTTAAAAAAATCTAAGAAGCATGAAAATATCATAAATGTAGATATTTCAGTTAGCAATGCAGTATGTGTCTGAGGACTTTTCTAGTTGGAGTTAAAGTCCTGTTCTTTTAACTTCATTTAGACACTCCTGAGCCCTGGCTTAAAAACTGATTCACAGGCTCTGACCTCAATCCTTCTCTTGGTATTTTCTTTGTTGCAGTGTTGAACTGTGTGATCTCCAGAATCATAAATACTCTTGAGTAGCTGCTGGCCTGCCAAATGATCTAACAAATGACCCTCCAAGTAAAAGAACAGGGAAATCTGATTGTCATGGAGGTTGAAACAAGCACCCTCAAATACCTCATATGTGATTATGACATTTCACAAGAAAGAAGAAACGGATTGCCCACTTATCCAGATGTTGATGCTCTATTCTTTAGTTTAAGCTGATGAATTGTAATTAAATGTGATACTGAAAGTCAAATCTATCTATACCCACACACCCTGATGTCTTTAGCAACACATTCTACTATGCAGTTATTCACATTAATTAACAAGGTCTTACTATTCCAGAAAACATTTGTTCAGGAAGATGTAAGAGTAAAGAACATTTATGAATTGTTTCAAACACTTTTGGAAAGCATTTAGTTACTAAAACCAATAGGTCCCATAGGTTTAGTGACTTTACAAAGATTGCCTCTCAGCCCTGTCTTTGACTCTCAGTCCTTTATGTCTACAAATCCTAGATTATTGCATCATGAATTTTTCCCCAGTCTAATCAAGACCTCATATTCAAAGTCTCATCATAAATCACACTCCCCATCCAACCTCTAATAATTCACTCTAGACCCATCTCCTTCTGAGATGCTCTTAAATTTCTCTCAATAATTAGTCATTTTACTTCATTTGTACCACCTTCAGTTAGTTTCTTCTTAGGGCATTTCTCTTTGTTTTTAGGCAAGTTTTCCATGTTTTCTCTAGCCTTTCCCATCTTTTGAAGATATCTGTATTGCAAGTAATGTTACCTTGGAATTTAATTTTTGCCTTCTTTGTGTACCTGTTAATATAATCCTAATTAAGGTCTGCATCTGAATGCAATATATTTCAGTTTGAGTAACTCCTGAGTAAAAGGGTTTGGATTTTGTAAAAATAAAGAAAGACAGAAGTAATCTCCACTTTTGTGGTAAGAATATATTGTGTTTTGCTTTATCAAGAGATTGTTTCCGGGGGCCAACATTTGACACTTTGAATGCTCTTCTGGGAGAAAAGCAGAGGCAAGAGGACCAATCAGGAATCTGATATCAGAAGTTTGCTCAGACAAATGTGGGGTAAAGATTGTAAACTGAGTGAATATTCTTTACTTTTTCAAGTGAAACTTTTACTTGATCAGGAATTACATGTGAATTAGAAGAGAAATGCCTTTTCAAGTACTGTAATTTAGAATATATTATTGACATAAATTATATACATGTACTCATACACATATATTTATTTTTGTATATACGATATATCTTCATGAGTCAAAGTGCCCAACTGAAAAATCTGGGGGGCTGGGGAATGATTTGATTGAACTGCCTATGCAAATTATGTTACATTATCACTACTCCTATCTTTAAAAGCAAAAAAAAAAAAAAATGATAGAGTATTTCATGGTTGCTTTAATAAGATACTTTTAAAGTATGCATACATTCTGTTTAGATCTTAGTTTCATTCCCACAGCAATAACATCCACAAGGATAAATGGTCCATCCAAATCCAATGAAAAATTATTTACAACTTTTTTTAAATCATATCTTAAAAAACAGAGCACCTGTGAAGACAGGCATACCTTTGATTAAGCTTTGGGGAAATTTGAAATGAAGTGCAATATATCTAATAAATTTTTTAATACAAAAGCATAAGCAAACTCAATATCTAAAAATTTTAGAGGACAGACCTTTTACTCTGCTTTTTAGGCTTTCAAACTTATAATTCATACATAATTTTTTATCAAAATAGATTACAAACTTCATAAACGTTGTAAAAATTTATCATGATGTACTCTTGAATTCTGTATTTTTATATGCTATGCTGCAGTCTAAATGATAAAAGAAAATGTTAGCTAGAGATTCTCTGTGAATATGAAAAACATACACTTTTTTCCCGTTTTGCAAATTAACTTGATTTCTTTCAGAATCCTATAACAGAGATACCTTATAGTAGGAAGATTTGCCTGATTTATTATGAATCTTCTTAGGTNTATGAATCTTCTTAGGTGTCCCAGCAAGGTGAAAGAGCAAGAAAAACAGATGGAAAACAGCAGGTACACACTTTTTGATGCAAGAAACTCATTCGTGATGATGACACTATTACTGTTCAAGATGGAAACAATGAAATGTAATTTAAGGTGAATAAGCAATAGAAGTGTGATAAATTAAAGTAAATGAGTACTAGCTCTGTCTAAACAATAAAAATAGTGGTAATGTATTTCATTTGAATATAGCTACTCCCTTAAAAGTAAAAGGGAACTTAATAACCTTCTTAATAATAATTACCTATGTTTCCTTACTAACAGGAATTTCTCCATTACCATCTTAAAGATACAAGCAGGAAAAAAAATTACACTCAAAAAAAAAAATCACAATTCAAAACTTTTGGAATCATTGTTTTGAAAAAGCTATTGAATTGTATTATTTTTAATGTAAAAGCAGTATCAACATCGAGATATCAGAAAGAAAAAAATTATGTTCTTACCGTTTTCTTAACCAAGATGCTTGCTGTGTTTCACTGTATTCCATTTGGATATGTAAATAACATTTCTACATTTCTAACTTCATTTTGTGTGACAACAGATCACTATTATTTCCTCTTATCTTCGCTTAGAGTACATGAAGAACACTTTCACTGTTTGGTATCATGTTCCTTAATGTATCTGTGACCCTCAAAGTGTGTTGAGTCATTTCTTTTCACCTTACACATTTCATATGAATTTCCACTGTTTTAATTATAGCTCTATCATCTGAATTCCATTTCTCTTCAATTTGAAAGCATGAAATTTTCCATAATGCCATAGTCAGAGTTTACTCTTTGTTGAGTACAAACAGAAAAAGGTCTGATTCATTCTGCCACATGCTCCATTGCATTTCAACATATTTATTTTTAACAAAATAATACTTTCTCAGTTTAGAAACTTTGGTCATTAACTCTTAACTAGATGCAGCAAATTCTTCTGTCTAGAGTATTAAGATACTTTGTGAAAGCAAAATGGAAGTACCAAATAAGATAAATCAAAGAGGAAAAAAAGTCATTTTTTAATAGAGAGAAAGAAGCTTGGCTAGCAGGAACTTTATTTGTTGGGGGTGAGTGGTGAAGTTGAACAGACATGATCAAGACAGTTTAACAGGAAATATTTATTTCTGCAGTCAGAATGAGTCATTAAAGGAAGATGTTTTCTTGATTAAGCTTAGAGGTGAGGCACAATTCAGAGATTTTGGGGAATAAGAGAAGCTTGACAACTAACTCTTGGTCAAGACAAGTAACCGGCAAGTCTGAGCACTTGGTGAGCAGAAATACACGGCTTAAATTTAAGCCCAATAATTATAGAATCTATGTAGGAAATTAGAGTATGAGAATTTTAAGACAGTTAAATTAGACTTCACAGAATTAAGTCACAGCTGCATGTATAGATGGTATCTATCTATATTTCTTATTTATGATACATGAAATGCTTCATGTACATGAAATATTTTATCTTAGGGACTTTTTACTAATATCTTTGTCAGCTCAGCAAAATACCACCAACAGAGTGGCTTAAACAAACATTTATTTCTCACAGTTCTGGAGGCCAAAAGTCTCCAACACATGTAACACCATCAGGTCTGGTGCGGACACTCTTCTAAGATTACAGCCTGCCCACTTTTCTTTTTATCTTTATAAGGTGTAGTGAGAGAGTGCTCTGATCCCTTCAAAGCCTAAAAAGAACATCAATCCCATTTATCAAGGCTTCAGACTCCTGACTGAATTATCTCCCCAAAACCCTACTTCCAAATACCATTACACTGGATGTTAGGTTTCAACATATATATTTTGAGAAGACATAAATATTTAGATCATATTTGTCATATTATATTATGTGTGTATTATGCTATTTTGGTAATATCCTGCTATAACACATAAGCATGTGTTATAAATAAAACATAAGCATGAACAATGAAAACACAAACATGGAACATTCTTTCTAAGTTACTTTTTATACATTAACTCTAGTTGAAAAAGCTGCATTTTAACTCAAGTATAATATAGATAATTTTTATATATATAAAGAGGATATCATAATGAAAAAGTGGTATATCTTCACTTTAGTAGCTTCTTAGATGGGCATTTTAAATAGTAGAAGTCTCTCACTTTGGGATAGAATAATATGCAATAGTCTACAGAATTGACTGCTCTTCTGCCTGCAATGCAGAAGACCCAGGTTCAATCCTGGGTCAGGAAGATCCCCTGGAGAAGGCAATGCCTATCCACTCCAGTTTTCCTGCCTGGAGAATCCCATGGACAGAGGAGCGTGGCAGACTACAGTCCATGGGGTTGCAAAGAGTTGGACATAACTGAGCAATTAACTCTCACAAAGTAACAGATCTGTTAGTTTACTACTGCTACAATAATTAAGTTTCCTATCTACTTCAGCATGGAAGTTTACAGTTTAAAAATTTTAGACGCTAAATACTTTTTGATGCATAGCACTATCATGTTAATGAAAGTAGCTCAGTCGTGTCCAACTCTTTGCAACCCGTGGACTATACAATCCATGGAATTCTCCAGGCCAGAATATTGGAGTGAGTAGGCGTTCTCTTCTCCAGGGTGTCTTCCAAACCCAGGCATCGAACGCAGGTCTTCCTCAATGCAGGCAAATTGTTAACCAATTGAGCTTCAGGGAAGCACTTACTGTAAAATCTTAAGATCCAGAGGCTTGAGAGACTTACTAGATTATGTATGTTGAAATCCCCCTTAACCAAATATAGTTTCTTTCAATTCATCAAGAAGTTTATATAGTATTGCACAAGATGGCCCACATGTAAAGAAGCATGTGCCTGCTGAGCTAATTTCAGCTTGGACTTCCTTGGTGGCTCAAACAGTAAAGTGTCTGCCTATAATGAGGGAGGTTCAATTCCTGGGTCAGGAAGATCTCCTGGAGAAGGAAATGGCAAACCACTCCAGTATTCTTGCCTGGAAAATCCCATGGATGGAGGAGCCTGGTCGGCTAAAATCCATAGGATCACAAGTAATACAAGACTGAGCAATTTCACTTTCACTTTCTTTTCTTGAAGATTAATCGATCATCTTGCTCTGATTTATAAAAGGAAAGTGGACGAGAACTGTAAGGTCTCTATATAAATCATATACATCCAAAGGATATGAAATATTCAAGTGTATCTTACAGACAAAAGAGATTGGAGGGTTGTTAGAAATCTCTTATTGAAAATAAAAATATTATTTACAGATATTGCCCTGTTTTCTCTGTTGTAATCTTACTGGAAGGGCAATAAAGAGGCATTAGAACATATCTCAAAATTCTTCTGCATTTTATTCTTTAATTTATTGTTAAAATGATACACTGTTTCCTCTTGAAGGTGTTTCAATCATACTCTTTAAGCAATTTTAAGTTATTAAGTAAAAATTAAATTACTTTCTGCTTCTCCAAAATAGAAAAGCTAATTGAAAATTAATACTAATGATCTGCCTTGTTATATTTTTACAAAGTTTTTTTTCTTAGCTTCACCCAAAATAGGCTCAGCAAGGTCACTGAGGCATTGAGTCTCAGATACCAGTTACAGCAAGCCTACAGACCTCTTAGATTTTATGAGATTCACTGTAGGAAAATATGAATGTATAATATTCTCTCAGAGAGTCCAACAATCTAAGTAAACAAACATTTTGCACTTTATACCAGAAATCACAAGATGATAGTAAATGGAAATGAGCCTACTTGTGTATTACCTGCCTATCATGGAAAAAGGTGATGAACGAAAACATGCTATGTTTATATTTGGCATTAATGATCAAATTTCAAGGTGGCACTAGAGGTAAAGAATCTGTGTGCCAATGCAGGAGACATGAGAGACACGAATTTGATCCCTGGGCTTGGAAAATCCCCTGGAGGAGGAAATGGCGACCCACTCCAGTATTCTTGCCCAGAGAATTCCATGGACAGAGAAGTCTGGTGGGCCACATACCCTCCTCAGGGTTGCAGAATCAGTTATGATTAAAGTGACTTACCATGCACATATCAAGTTTTAAAGGACAGAGTAAATCAGTAGCAATTAAGCCATTTCATTTACTTGGCTCAAGGTCAGTTAAAGAAAATTTCAAGACATAGACCTTAAGTAGAAATATATAGCTTTAATAACAAAAAATGTGTATAAGACAAAGGCTTAAAAAAATCAGAGATTTTGGACTGTGTTAATTTAATAAAATAATTTTAATGCTCACCTAGTACATTGAAACATCTGTCCAAAATCATTACATTTTAGAGATACTTGAAGAATATGATGCATATATAAACTGCTATATTTAGAAACACTATTTAATTTTATTTCCCCTGTGGCTCAGCTGGTAATGAACCTGCCTGCAATGCAGGAGACATGGGTTCGATCCCTGGGTTGGGAAGATCCCCAGGAGAATGGAAAGGCTACCCACTTCAGTATTCTGGCCTGGAGAATTCCAAGGACTATATAGTCCATGGTGTCACAAAGAGTTAGACAGGACTGACTGACTGACTTCCCTGGTGGCTCAGACGGTAAAGCGTCTGTCTGCAAGGTGGAGAGCTGGGTTCAAGCCCTGGGTTGGAAAGATCCCCTGGAGAAGGAAATGGCAATCCACTACAGTACTATTGCCTGGAAAATCCCATGGACAGAGGAGCCTGGTAGGCTACAGTCTATGGGGTCGCAAAGAGTCAGACACGACTGAGCAACTTCACTTAAAGTAATGATTCAGTTCAGTCAGTGGATCGTTCAGTTCAGTCGCTCAGTTGTGTCCGACTCTTTGCGACCCCATGGATCGCAGCACACCAGGCCTCCCTGTCCATCACCAACTCCCAGAGTTCACTCAGACTCGCGTCCATCGAGTCAGTGATGCCATCCAGCCACCTCATCCTCTGTCGGTCCCCTTCTCCTCCTGCCCCCAATCCCTCCCAGCATCAGAGTCTTTTCCAATGAGTCAACTCTTCACATGAGGTGGCCAAAGCACTGGAGTTTCAGCTTCAGCATCATTCCCTCCAAAGAAATCCCAGGGCTGATCTCCTTCAGAATGGACTTGTTGGATCTCCTTGCAGTCCAAGGGATTCTCAAGAGTCTTCTCCAACACCACAGTTCAAAAGCATCAATTCTTTAGCGCTCGGCTTTCTTCACCGTCCAACTCTCACATCCATACATGACCACAGGAAAAACCGTAGCCTTGACTAGACGGACCTTAGTCGGCAAAGTAATGTCTCGCTTTTGAATATGCTATCTAGGTTGGTCACAAGTTTTCTTCCAAGGAGTAAACATCTTTCAATTTCATGGCTGCAGTCACCATCTGCAGTGATTTTGGAGCCCCCCAAAATAAAGTCTGATGCTGTTTCCACTGTTTCTCCATCTATTTCCCATGGAGTGATAGGACCGAATGCCATGATTTTTGTTTTCTTAATGTTGAGCTTTAAAGCCAACTTTTTCACTCTCCTCTTTCACTTTCATCAAGAGGCTTTTTAGCTCCTCTTCACTTTCTTCCATAAGGGTGGTATCATCTGCATATCTGAGGTTATTGATACTTCTCCCGGCAATCTTGATTCCAGTATGTGCTTCTTCCAGTCCAGCGTTTCTCATGATGTACTCTGCATACAAGTTAAATAAGCAGGGTGACAATATACAGCCCTGATGTACTCCTTTTCCTGTTGGGAACCAGTCTGTTGTTCCATGTCCAGTTCTAACTGTTGCTTCCTGACCTGCATATAGGTTCCTCAAGAGGCAGGTCAGGTGGTTTGGTATTCCTATCTCTTTCAGAATTTTCCACAGTTTATTATGATCTGCACAGTCAAAGGCTTTGGCATAGTCAATAAAGCAGAAATAGTTGTTTTTCTGGAACTCTCTTGATTTTTCCATGACCCAGCAGATGTTGGCAATTTGATCTCTGGTTCCTTTGCCTTTTCTAAAACCAGCTTGAACATCTGAAGTTATATCAAATCAAAAGTGTCTGTCTAGATGATAGTTTGAAGATGAACAAAGAATATAAAGCTTGTATTATTAAATATCACCAAAATAGCAGTTAATGTCAACTCATTGTAAAACATTATGTTCTTGATTAAAAGCTCACACGATGACAAATATCCCTTTAATGCTCTGTGACAGCGTTATATCATCATGTTGTTTCTTGTTATACGTCTAGTATGGTTTAATTTTCTAAAAGCTGGCAAACAGAAATATAACTTCCCAGAATATCAGAACATGAAACTACTTTTAGAGGTTAATTTTATTTATTTAAAGTACTTTTTCCATTTCTTTTAGTCTCTTTCCAACAATGCACACACACAAGAATCATATTGTTGTGTTTTTGGCCTGTCATAACATATCACTGTTTAATGTATACTGTCTTCTTTTGTACCTACAGTCAGTAATAATGGACTGCACACTTTCAAATATGTTATATTGAACAACTCACATTAAGTGTTCTTATTGAATTAAAATAAGAAGCAAAAAAAAAAAAAACCCATATGGCAATTAAATAAAAAAGGTTTTATTTATTTATATAGATTCAGAAAAAATATAGTACTAACATAAATAGATGTGAAGCTCATATAAGTCATTTTCATTGTTATCCCAAGCATGTTTCATATCTAGAATACCATTTACATATTTTTTTCTTTTACTGTGACAAAGATCAAATACTATGTGCTTTTACCAGTGACTTTCTTTCCCATGCCTTTGTTCTTATGTCAAGCTGTTAACCTAGTGAGCTATGCAGAGGAGAATATAAAGAGTATTATGAATTAGCTTTATCTATAAAAATTTTTCACAGTTTTCCTTTATCCTTCAACTTATAGTGGATTAGCATGGCTCTTTGCCGGTCAGGAAGGGGAAAAACAAAGCTGGCAAGAGATGGGTGTGCATTCCATGTTTGTGAAAATACGTCTCTCAGTCAGCCTTATAAAAAATAATGTTCAACCTTCAAAGAATAACAAGTGATAGTTTCAGGTGAATAACAGCATAATACCTCACCTAAGTGAGCTGCTGTCACTCTCCCCATGATTCTTTTTTACAACATCTATAACAGTAGGAGAAGAAAGCAAGGTGATATTGTAGTTACTGGTATCCAGTAAAAACTCAACTACCTCAAAATCAAAATAATTTCATTTTAATAACTAGAAGGAGGAATAAAGCAAATACAATTTTCATCTAGTATAAATTCGCTTGCTCTAGAGCTCTTTAATCAAAGACAGTATGAAAACATGTAAAGTATCATTAAAGACTGACAAAGGCCACAGGTAAGAAATGAATGCTCAAATCCTGCAATTTAACCACATCCATTGTTGTAAAAGCCAACATTTTAATAATATATATATATATATATTTTTTTTTTAACAGAGAGAATGCATAGATTCTTCTGAACTTGATATCCATTAGATGATGGGTGCCTTAAAAATAAGATGAGATGAAGTGATACATCTTGACTGGAATTCAAGAATCAGAATAGTAGAATAGTCCCTGCCACTAATAAACTGAAGGACCTTGATCAGAAGCTGTTCATTGGTCAAAACAGCTAGTGTAAATCAAGATCAGGAAAACATTTTCAATATTTGAAAGACAAAGCTTGAACAGTCAAGAGAGGCAGTATCTCCTACGCAGTGTTCACCATTTTTCTGTGAAGAAGTGTTCAGAGAGTAGGGTAGTTCTACACCTTCCCATCTCCATTTTATTGAAAACTCAGTCTAGCTTTTGAGATCTCTCTCAGAAAATTTAAACAAAGAAGAATTCACTAACAGGAAGTAAAAGTAATACATAGATGTGTGCATCTGTACTAAATCACTTCAGTTGTGTCTGACTCTTTGGAACCCTGTGGACTGTAGACCACCAGGCTCCTCTATGGAATTTTCCAGGCAAGAATACTGGAGTGGGTTTCCATGCCCTTCTCCAGATCTTCCTGACTCAGGGATCGAACTTGTGTCTCTTAGTTTCCTGCACTGGCAAGTGGGTTCTTTACCACTAGCACCACCTGGGAAGACCCGCATAAGTGTGCAACACAGGTCATTTTCTCATTACTCCATAGATGTAGTTTCAGGGCCACAGTCAACATCTTGTTTTTGTGTCTGGGCCAGTTAAACAAAGTTAAAATAAATCAAACATCGTATGAGATAGTAATGTGAAATTACAAAGTAAATCATTTTTAAAGAATCACAGTCATTAAGTTTAACCTCAAACAACATTTGATATTAACCTTCTGGTTACCTCATTTCATCTTTTATGATCTCATTCTAAATCATGGCCTCTCAGAAAAAAAGTATTATGTACTTTCATAAAAGTAAAATGAATGTGTCAATAATAATGTAAGTGATGTAATGAATGTGTCATAATGGCTTAATTTTACTTTAACAAGAGTAATATTACATGAAATGTTGTCTAAAGAGTGGTTTTATTAATAACACCAAGAAAGTTTACTAAAATATGAATAAAGGACTTAATAAATTTTGGTAATGTTTGACTTAGTAATTAAATTTTCATAATCTTAAAAAGCTTAGTGTATGTGTAAAGATTTAGGAAAAAATAGAACATGTAGGATATTTCCATCTTTCAGATGTTTAGCAAAATTTTGTAATGACACATTCACCTTACTATTTGCATTTATTTGCACTGTATCAGATTTTGGTAAATTCATTAGATCTTCAAGAGTTTTACATGATATCTAAGAACAGAGAATCAACTGGATTCATTTACTTTTCCAAATGGAGAAGGAAATGGAAACCCACTCCAGTATTCTTACCTGAAGAATGCCATGGACAGAGGACCTTGGTGAGCTACAGTCCACAGGATTGCAAAGTATCAGACATGACTGAGCAACCAAGCATGCACTGAAAGATACTTTTTAAGTATAATTTAAACAAGGCAAACTTCAAGGGACTGACACTCGGAAAACTGTGCTAATCCCTAGCAATTGATATAAACATATGAGAGCAGTTTCTGAATCTGAATTCTTAATGGATATAGTCACCTGATACAAACACTTTCTCACGTATTGGTAATAATTAAAGGAATAAAGCTATTTTGTCCACTTATAAAACAAAGAATCTATTTAGCAAAAACTATTTGATATATTATGTAGAAAATCACACTGATGACCCTTTTCTTTGTAAAGCCTAATGTTCTTAAAGATGAAGAAGCAAAAGAGTGAGTAACCACAAATTGTTACATTGTCCAATCAACAAATTGCAAAACAGGCAGGGAAAGCAAAAGTATACAAGATGGGGTCTTTTCCTGGTAGT
>SJYQ01001894.1:433902-444076 GCA_006410935.1 Redunca redunca | reverse complement strand
AATTAAATTTACTTAAAACAGTTTGATAAAGAAATTTATAACAAGGTGAATGTGTTAAAAGAAAGCATACATTCAAGAGAATTAAGATAATTTCTGACTGTAAGATGCTAGCTAACTTTTATCCTTTAAGTTAATTCAAATCCAAAATCTTTTTTCCATATTTTACTCCTGAAAACCTAAAGAGCTAAGTGACCACTAAGGTGTATGGCTCTTGTCACTTGATAATTCTCATTTATGCCTTCATGTAACAGCTAATTTTGAAAAGATGTAGCCTCTTGTTCTGAGGAAAACATGCTTTCTTTTCATTTTATTTGAAAAATCTATTCTTTATAAACTATTAGAACTTTTTAAAAAAAATAACCAATTGGGTCAGATATTTTAATCCAAACTACTTCGAGGAAACCAATTTCCCAAGAAGGTGACAGGATATACTAGAGAAAAACATAACCTTCCCACAAGAGCATTCATAGATTCGAAATAAACTCTCCTACCAACCACCTTTATGCTTTCCTGTACACATCTTAACTTCTTTTTTACTTAGCTACCAGATTTGTATAATTGCAATCATAATGAATGTATCTCATAAACTGTGGAACAATATTAGTCAGCATTAAATCTTAATAGATTACTATATTATTTTCATCTGGAAGTCCCTTCCATGTGTAGCCTAGATTGTTTCCCAGAAGCAGTAAGGCAGGCTGGAATCCTGGAGCTTTCTCTATTCCTCTGCTGTGGTAATGACAAAATTCCAAGACCCACAGACACAACAATGGTGAGGGAACCAGATTTTGACATGAATGAAGGATTCAAGGGTGGGCAGTAGTAGGGAGGAGAGAAAGTGAGTAGCATATAAATTGAGGTTACCTAATCTGCAAAAGCTTATATCTTTCCTTTTCTCCTTGGCTTTTTGCTTCTCTTCGTTTCACAGCTATTTGTAAGGCCTCCCCAGAAAGCCATTTTGCTTTTTTGCATTTCTTTTGCATGGGGATGGTTTTGATACCTGTCTCCTGTACAGTGTCACAAACCTCTGTCCATAGTTCATTAGGCACTCTATCTATCAGATCTAGGCCCTTAAATTTATTTTTCACTTCCACTGTATAATCTTAAGGGATTTGATTTAGGTCATACCTGAATGGTCCAGTGGTTTTCCCTACTTTCTTTAATTTAAGTCTGAATTTGGCAATAAGGAGTTCATGATCTGAGCCACAGGCAGATCCTGGTCTTGTTTTTGCTGACTGTATAGAGCCTCTCCATCTTTGGCTGCAAAGAATATAATCAATCTGATTTTGATGTTGACCGTCTGGTGATGTCCATGTGTAGAGTCTTCTCTTGTGTTGTTGGAAGAGGGTGTTTGCTATGACCAGTGTGTTCTCTTGGCAAAACTCTATTAGCCTTTGCCCTGCTTCACTCTGTATTCCAAGGCCAAATTTGTCTGTTACCCCAGGTGTTTCTTGACTTCCCACTTTTGCATTCCAGTCCCCTATAACGAAAAGGACATCTTCTTTGGGTGTTAGTTCTAAAAGGTCTTGTAGGTCTTCAAAGATTCATTCAAGTTCAGCTTCTTTAGCGTTACTGGTTGGGGCATAGACTTGGATTACTGTGATATTGAATGGTTTGCCTTGGAAACAAACAGAGATCATTCTGTTGTTTTTGAGACTGCATCCAAGTACTGCATTTTGGACTCTTTTGTTAACCATGCTAGCTACTCCATGTCTTCTAAGGGAAGAGAAACTAAAAAGCCTCTTGATGAAAGTTAAAGACGAGAGTGAAAAAGTTGGCTTAAAGCTCAACATTCAGAAAACTAAGATAATGGCATCTGGTCCCGTCACTTCATGGGAACTAGATGGGGAAACGGTGGAAACAGTGTCAGACTTTATTTTGGGGGGCTCCAAAATCACTGCAGATGGTGATTGCAGCCATGAAATTAAAAGACGTTCACTCTTTGGAAGGAAAGTTATGACCAACCTAGATAACATATTCAAAAGCAGAGACATTATTTTGCTGACAAAGGTCTGTCTAGTCAAGGCTATGGTTTTTCCAGTGGTCCTGTATGGATGTGAGAGTTGGACTGTGAAGAAAGCTGAGCACCGAAGAATTGATGCTTCTGAGCTGTGGTGTTGGAGAAGACTCTTGAGAGTCCCTTGGACCGCAAGGAGATCCAAACAGTCCATCCTAAAGGAGATCAGTCCTGGGTGTTCATTGGAAGGACTAATGCTAAAGTTGAAACTCCAATACTTTGGCCACCTGATGCGAAGAGCTGACTCACTGGAAAAGACTCTGATGCTGGGAGGGATTGAAGGCAGGAGGAGAAGGGGATGAAAGAGGATGAGATGGCTGAATGGCATCTCTGCCTCGATGGACATGAATTTGAGTGTACCCTGGGAGTTGGTGATGGACAGGGGGGCCTGCTGTGATGCAGTTAATGGGGTCGCTAAGAGTCGGATATGACTGAGCAACTGAACTGCATCTGAAAAGCACAAAGGAAGGTTAGGCAAATTTAACTACCTTTGACTGCAGAGAGCCCTGAAAAGGGAAAAAAAGAAAAAGGAATAAGTGACAAGGAAAACAATTGAGACTCCTGAAAAGATAAAGCACTATGGGATAAAAATATCTGTCATGAGAAAGAATTAATGAGAAAAAGATCAAAATTTTAAGCAATATCTTCAGACTAACTAGAAGATATTATAAATATATAAAATATAATTTTGAGCTAAAGAATCACTTTAGAAATGAATGACAGGATAGCAGCAAGATTGTGATGGAAAGCAAAATCAAAACATTCACTCAGAGGGGATAGAGAAGATGGATACGATGAGAGAGAAAATGAGAAAATCAGTTAAGGAACCTAGAAGATAAAAATGATATAAACATAAAAGGATTTATATCCACACAAATACCAAACAATAATTTCTTATAATTATTAAAAACAAATTGAAAGGGCTCATAAAACTCTGAAAAAGATAGGACAGACTATTTAAACACAAACTGGGAGAGCATTTTATCGGAATTCTAGATACACTCTATGAAATTTGAGATGATTTTTTTAAAGGAAGAAAAATCTAAGATTTCTTGGTNATACCTCTCATAGGAAAATAATACATAAAATTTATTCCTCAAATATATCACCAGGTGAAAAAAGAAATCCATTTATAACAACAGGAAAAGTAGGTCAAGAATTTTATTATATATACACCCAAGGCAATTGTTGTAAACCATGGCCAGCAGGGCAAATCCAACCACTGCCTGTTTTGTACATAACAACTGTATTGGGACACAGCCTTCCGTGTTCATTTACGGTTTTGTCTATGTATGCTTTTCTGTTGTAATGGCAGAACTGATACCTGAGAAAAAAGCCACATGGTCTGCAAGGTCTCAAATATTTACAAAGCCTCAAATATTTATCTCACAATTTATGGAAAAACAAAATCACTGACCTCTGACCTAAGCTATCATTTAAATGCCATAGTGAATTACTGATGTTCTCAGGCATATAACTACAAAGAGACAATCTTTGAAATAACTTTAGGGATATTATCAGCAAGAGGAATAATTAATCCAGTTGCAAGTGATAAGACATGAAAAATCAGATAAATGAAATCTTAATAAAACTTTACTAATTGATTAATTTTTAAAAATGACCAAATAATCCAAGTATAAACATGGAAATCAGCATATCATATTCCTGGTGAAACCAGTACTAGATTAACATAAGGACAGGAATAGCAGGAGAGACCAGAAGGGCTGACAACTTCTTTGTTCTTGGAAATATACAAAATTGGTAAATTTAACCTGNCCCTTTTAATTAATATTTAAATATTCAGAGAATTTCAAATTGTTTTTCCTCCTTAAGAGATGCTTTTGCTATGCAAATTAAGAGATCAAAACCAAACAAATTTTTGTATAAGTACTAATTTGCAAAAATTTATGTTATGAAGTGTTTCATATGATTCTTATAACAATCTGTAGAGGAGACATTATTAATATAATGTTTTTTTTTTTTTTAATGGGGCAGGTGATGTTCAGAGACATTCTGTGTAAAGGTTCGCCAGGCTTCCCACAATTGATAACATTTCACACTGTCCTTATTGTTACGTTGCTAAATCGAGTGGGACTCTTTTGCGACTCTGTGGATTGGAGCCCACAAGCCTCCTCTGTTTGTGGGATTTCTCATGCAAGAATACTGGAGTGGGTTGTCATTTCCTTTCAGTAACCTTGAAAATGCAGAATCATTTGGAAATGAGTATGTCGCTAAGAGTCGGACATGACTGAGCGACTTCACTTTCATTTTTCACTTTCATGCATTGGAGAAAGAAATGGCAACCCACTCCAGTATTCTTGCCTGGACAATCCCAGGGACAGAGGAGCCTGTTGGGTGCCGTCTATGGGGTCGCACAGAGTCAGATAGGACTGACGCGACTTAGCAGCAGCAGCAAAAGTCTGCTTTCAGTATACAGATACAGATCTCTTAAATATTCTTTACCAAACTATTTAATGAAAGAGCTTTTTGCCTTAACTTCATCTTGTTGTATTACCTGGCTTAAATGCATATGTATCTCTGGAAGACAGCTGATCTATAATTTGCTAACTTGTTTCAAATAACAATCTAACATGCATCACATACTCAAAAGATGTATGATTATGGGACTTGTCAATGGAAAATTCAGACAATTTAATAGGAATATTTTATTGAACAAAATATTTTAAGCATCTGGTCCCATCACTTCATGGCAAATAGAGGAGGAAACAATGGAAACAGTGACAGACTTTATTTTCTTGGGCTACAAAATTACTGTGGATGGTGATCGCAACCATGAAATTAAAAGATGCTTGCTCCTTGCAAGAAAAGCTATGACAAACCTAGACAGCATACTGAAGAGAAGAGACATTACTTTTCTGACAAAGGGCTGTCTAGTCAAAGCTATGGTTTTTCCAGTAGTCATGTATGGATGTGAAAGTTGGACTATAAAGAAAGCTGAGTGCCAAAGAATTGATGCTTTTGAACTGTGGTGTTGGAAAAGACTCTTGAGAGTTCTTTGGACTGCAAGGAGATCCAACCAATCCATCCTAAAGGAAATCAATCCTGAATATTCATTGGAAGGACTGATGCTGAAGCTGATGCTCCAATATTTGGCCACCTGATGTGAAGAACTGACCCACTGGAAAAGAGCATAATGCTGGGCAAGATTGAAGGCGGGAAAAGGGGATGTCAGAGGATGAGATGTTTGAATGGTATCACCCACTCAGTGGACATGAGTTTGAGTAAGCTCTGGTTGTTGGTGACGGACAAGGAAGCTTGGCATACTGCAGTTCATGGGCTGCAAAGGGTTGGACATGACTGAGTGACTGAACTGAACTGATTGAGCAAAAATGAACTGTTCTCAAGCTGGATCATTTCAGACCCCAGACTGGTATGAAGCCACCAGGCATGACATTACAGGCCGATTTAAATGAGGTTGCTTAACCTTTATGTGCATGCATGCTAAGTCACATCAGTTGTATTCAACTTTTTGCAACTGTAGCCCAGCAGACTTCTCTGTCTGTGTGTTTCTCCAGGAAGGAATACTGGAGTGGTTTGCCACGTCATCCTCCAGAGGATCTTCCCAATGCGGAGACTGAGCCCGTGGCTCCTGCATTGCAGGTAGATTCTTTACTGCTGTGCCCCTGGGGAAGCCCTTAACCTTTATAATGATTGGCAATTAAATGAAGATTTCCAAAAAGCAAGGGATTGGCTTATACAGTTTTAGAAGGATGATTTAAGTTTTGCTTGTGATTAGTAGAGGCATTTAAAATAAATGGTTTATTTACTTTCAGCCAGGTCTCCTGCATTGCAGGCAGATTCTGAGCTACCAGGGAAGCCCCTTCATAAAGTAAATTACATTAATTTTGCTTACTGGTTTAACTGGGCTTTTGTCTGCTCCAAGGATCTTTAAGTTTGGTTTTCATCTTATTTTGACAGACTGCAACAAAATATTGTTTGAAATTGTTAAGAGACCTAAATTTTGGTTGTGAACAAAGACATGTGGGGCACTACTAAAAACATATAAATTATATAAAACTGATAAGAAAATATCTTAATGATGTGAGACCAAAATATCTTAATGATGTGGGTGGTATTATACTAAGTAGAGAGATGGAAGAAGTGTATATATGAAATTAACTATTTTAGCATCAGGGATCCTGAGAAAGCCAAGGAAAAGCAGTGCTATATTAGCAATGAAACACTCAATATCTAAAGAAAAAAAGACTGAAATTTCAATACTATTCTCATTGTTTGTTGGACAATCTGGCAAGGAATTTTGCTTCCTTAATCTTACTGAGACATATTGAGGATGAACAAAGGTTTGAAAATCAGTCTGTCAGGATTAGTTATCACCATTGCCTAAAACATCGCACCTTTGACTCAAAGTTCTGATACTGAGGTTTACTTTATATATCACTGGAATTTGCATATGAAACTGGAATTGGAATTCTGCTTCTGTTAGCCTCACAACAACAGGACTTTTGCATATAACAAACCACAAGTCTCCCCTGAAAAAAGAGAAAGAGATAGAGTGAGGATACATACATACACATACATAGTATTTCTAAAGAGGAGGAAATAGAATTTACCTACTCATCTATTCAAATATCTGTAGCATTCTCAAGTTGGAACTTTGATACATAAACCATGCTAAACTTATACAAATAATTCACATCGAAAGTTAGCTATATGCTTACTTAAAATTGCATAATATTGTACAACCACAAAATTACATTTTCCTTCAATTTACTGTGTGTGTGTGTTTTTTTTTAACTTTTTGCAAGGAAGAGAACATGAAGCATATTAGTGTATAGAGAAAACTCATGATGACTATTTTTCCAGTTAAATATCTTTTACTATGCATCACTACTCAAAAATGACAAAGCTTAGACTTCTGCTGATTCTCTAAATATGGTAATGAATTATATTACAGATATATGTGTACAAGGGTCAGTTCAGTTTAGTCGTTCAGTCGTATCCTACTCTTTGAGACCCCATGAACTGCAGCACACCAGGCTTCCGTGTCCATCACCAAATCCCGGAGTTTACTCAAACTCATGTCCAATAAGTCGGTGATACCATCCAACCATCTCATCCTCTGTCATCCCCTTCTCCTCCTGCCTTAATCCTTCCCAGATTCAAGGTCTTTTCAATACGTCAGTTCTTTGCATCAGGTGTCCAAAGTATTGGAGTTTCAGCTTCAGTATCAGTCCTTCCAATGACTATTCGGGACTGATTTCCTTTAGAATGGACTGGTTGGATCCCCTTGCAGTCCAAGGGACTCTCAAGAGTCTTCTCCACCACGAAGCCATCAGTTTATCAGCATTCAGCTTTCTTTATAGTTCAACTCTCCCATCCATACATGACTACTGGAAAAACCATAGCTTTGACTAGACAGACCTTTGTTGGCAAAGTAATGTCTCTGCTTTTTAATATGATGTCTAGGTTGGTCATAACTTTTTTTCCAAGGAGCAAACGTCTTTTAATTTCATGTCTGCAGTCACCATCACCAGTGATTTTGGAGCACAAAAAAATGAAGTCTGTCATTGTTTCCATTGCTTCCCCATCTATTTGCCATGAAGAGGTGGGACCAGATGCCACGATCTTAGTTTTCTGAATTTGAGTATTAAGCCTCTTCTCTTTCACTTTCTTCAAGAGACTCTTCAGTTCTTCTTCACTTTCTGCCATAAGGGTGGTGTATCTGCATATCCGAGGTTATTGATATTTCTCTGGGCAATCTTGACTCCAGTTTACGCTTCATCCAGCCCAGTATTTCCCATGATGTGCTCTGCATATAAGTTAAGTAAGCAAGGTGACAAAATACAGCCTTGACATACTTTCCAGATTTGGAACAAGCTTGTTGTTCTATGTCCAGTTCTAACTGTTGCTTCTTGACCTGCACACAGATTTTTCAGGAGGTAGGTCAGGTGGTCTGGTATTCCCATCTCTTGAAGAATTTTCCACAGTTTGTTGCAATCCAAAAGTCAAAGGATTTGACATAATCAATAAAACAGAAATAGATGTTTTTTCTGGAACTCTATTGCTTTTTCAATGATCCAATGGATCTTAACAAGTTGATCTCTGGTTCCTCTGCCTTTTCTCAATCCAGCTTGAATATCTGTAAGTTCATGTTTCATGTACTCTTGAAGCCTGGCTTGGAGGATTTTTAGTGTTACTTTGCTGGCATGTGAGATGAGTGCCCCTGTGCGGTAGTTTGAGCATTCCTTGGCATTGCCTTTCTTTAGGATTGGAATGAAAACTGACCATTTCCAGTGCTATGGTCACTGTTGTTTACAAAATTTGCTGGCATATTGAGTGTAACTCTTTCACAGCATCATCTTTTAGGATTTTAAATAGCTCAGCTGGAATTCCATCCCCTCCACCAGCTTTGTTCATAGTGATGCTTCCTAAGGCCCACTTGACTTCACATCCCAGAATGTGTGGCTCTAGGTTGGTGATCATACCATCGTGATTATATGGGTCATGAAGAATTTTTTGTATAGTTCTTCTGTGTTATTCTATGTATTCTTGCCACCTCTTAATATCTTCTTCTTCTGTTGGTCCATACCTTTTCTGTCCTTTATTGTGTCCATCTTTGCTTGAAAAGTTCCCTTGGTATCTCTAATTTTCTTGAAGAGAACTCGAGTCTTTCCCATTCTGTAGTTTTTCTCTATTTCTTTGCACTGATCACTAAGGAAGGTTTTCTTATCTCTTGTTGCTATTCGTTGGAACTCTGCATTCAAATGGGTATATCTTTCCTTTTCTTCTTTGCCTTTTCCTTCTCTTCTTTCATAACTATTTGTAAAACCTCCTCAAATAACCATTTTGCCTTTTTTGCATTTCTTTTTCCTGGGGGTGGTCTTGGTTACTGCCTCCTGTACAATTTCCTGAACCTCTGTCCATAGTTCTTCAGGCACTCTGTCAGATTTAATCCCTTGAATCTATTTCTCACTTCCACTGTATAATCATAAGTGATTTGATTTAGGTCATACCTGAATGGTCTAGTGGTTTTCCCTACTTTCTTCAATTTAAATCTGAATTTGTTAATAAGGAGTTCATGATCTGAGTCACAGTCAGCTTCCAGTCTTCTTTTTTGCTAACTGAATAGAGCTTCTCCATATTTGACTGCAAAGAATATATATAATCAATATGATTTTGGTATTGACCGTCTGGTGATGTCCATGTGTAGAGTCTTCTCTTGTGTTCTTGCATATATGCATGTAATCATACATATAATAATTGAAAATGCAAATTTTTATCATTTATTTATTTTAATTTAAGTACAGACTTGGAAGCTATGACAAAATTAGACAGTGACAGTTATTTCAAAATAGAGACATCACTTTCAACAAAAATTCATTACTTGTCATGTAAGGATGTGAGAGTTGGACCATAAAGATGGCTTAGAATAGAAGAACTGATGCTTTCAAATCATAATGCTGGAGAAAACTCTTGAGAGTCCCTTGGGCAACAAGGAGATCAAACCAGTCAATCCTAAAGGAAATCAGCCCTGAATTTTCATTAGAAGGACTGACACTGAAGTTAAACTATACAATATGTGATCTTTGAGCAAAGAAATTTAGCTTCTTTTTTTTCACCTATGAAGTTTTGCTTTCCCCAGGCAGCCCAAGCAAAGAGTTTAAAGAGAAGTAAGATCAATTCATTGCCATTGCAAGTTGCATTGTGATTTAACAACAAAAGGAGTGAGATTCAACTTGGGAAAATGGTACAATAACTAATATATTAAATACTGTTTACATCAACATTTTTGAGGTATCAGTTTCAATCGGTTAAATATGCCCTTATCTGATTTATTTTTAACCTCTTTCCATTATTTCAGTTTACATGGTATATTATATTCCAATATAATATATGTTATATAGTATATATAATTATGTGGTATACTATATTATATTTTGATTGTTTATTATAGAATATTTCAACTTCTTTCTCCTCAGTGTCACCCTAATCATCTCACCATTGTACTATTTTAATAGAAAACGTCCTCAGTTCTGTAAAATGTGAAGAGCACCTCCCTGTTCTTTATCTCTATTTTAACTCTAATATTTTCTTTTAATATCTGTTTACAGATACATCTGACTCATCACAAAATAAGTACTTGAGTGTGAAATATTGAATTATAGTGGAAGCACA
>SJYQ01001894.1:418445-433863 GCA_006410935.1 Redunca redunca | reverse complement strand
GAATCTATAGACAATATTCTATAGATTGTATAGAATCTATACAATCAATAACATACTATAGGTAATATTGACATTTTAATAAAGCTAATTATTTCAATTAATAAATATGGGATCTCTTTCTATTTGTGTCTTCCTCTATATCATTAATCAATGTCTTATAGTTTTCAGAGTAGAGATCTTTTCCTTCCATGGTTAAATTTATTCTGAAGTATCCTAAGTTTTTATTGTTTACTATCTCTATATGAGATAATGAATGATAACAGAACTTATTGCAGTAATCATTTCACAACAGATGGCTCTGGAACAAGGGGGCTAAGGCTACCAACTCCTGCATAGTTGAAATCCCATACTGTTATCTCTAACTTAGAAACAAAGGAATTGATAAATGACTCACTTAAAGGAAGCAAGCAGAAACAGTTTGGATATAATCAGAAATCAAATCTTAGTTCTTTTGATTTCATATATTATGATCTCTAATGAAACACTAATTTTCCCCTACTTCAGTTAATTTAAAGACCTATAAAATGAAAATACTAGTACTGCATTAATTGGAGAAAATCTGCATTTAAGTGGATCTTCTCAGTTCAAACTCATACTGTTCAAGTGTCAACTGTATGTGTAAATCAAACCATAATGCTGTACACTTTAGTTTTGTACAATGATACATGGCAATTATTTCTTAGTAAAACTAGAAAAATTGATTGAGTTCTCAAAACAAGAAAAATAAAATTTGGATAAAAATTTGAAAGAGGTAATGGAGCTAACTAAAGAAATATCTGGGGATGATTATTTTAGTCATAAAAAATGAGTGGAACAAAAGAAGTAAAAAGGTAGCATATCTAGCATATTCAGGGAACGACAAAGATACCAGTGTGATCAGAGCATATAAAGTAAGAGAAAGTACAACAGAAAATAGTGAGGAAGGCAGTGGACTGATAAAATTAAGTAGTATCTTACAAGCCAGTTTGAAAGCTCTGTCTTCTATGTTGAATGAAATAGAGGCCAATGGTAAATGCACAAGTTGACTTGTGCTTTAAAAGTATTACTGTAGTCCTGTTTTGTTGAGGATGCACTTTAGGAGCTAAGGATCAAAGTAGGGAGAACGGGTAGGCATCCATTGCCATAATCCAGGAAATAGATTGTTATGGCTTGGATGAAGATGGAACTGTGACAGAATGGGAAAGGACCATTTCTGCATAAATTTTGAAACAGCATTTCCTGGTATTTAGCTATACCATAGGAGGAAAGACAAGAGTCAAGGTGAGTAGAAGCTCTTTGAACTGCCACTGAAAGTATGGAGTTTCCATGAACTGATATAAGAAAGTGTTAAGCGGAGTATGTTTTGGAGGGAAAGCCAGCAGTTTTGTTCATGTTTAATTTGAGCTGTCGATTAGATATTCAAGTAGCAGTAGAGAGTAGATAGTTGAAAATGCATGTGAAATTTGTGGGACAATATGTTGCTAAATATGTGAATTTCAGAATTCTTGGCTTAAAAATGATTTTTAAAGACATTACCCTGGATGAAGTCATCAGAGAACATAGGACAGATAGAACAAATAAGAAGAACAAAGATGAGTCCTGGGCATTTCTTTATTAAAAAGTCAAGAAAAAGAACAAAGGAGACTGAATAGTAAAAAATAGGATAGAACAAAGAAGGAGTGTGATCATATGGAAACCAAGTGAAAACTGTGTATCAAGCAGGAAAGAATAATGAACCATGACAAATGCTACCAGGAGATGAAGATGACTAAAACTAGGAAGTGAAAGTAACAACATGAAGGCGTAACTGCTGGGGATCAGTTAAAGTGTGAAAACCTGACAAACATCAGTTTAAGACTGAGTTGAAGAAAACATTAAAAACAGTTAAGGCTACTGCTTAAAGAGACATTGGTAAAAATAGTATGAAATAAAAATATCTCCTGCCATATCAATAAATAAAATGTCACAGCCATCAGTGAATTCTGGCCTCCAAATGGGAACTGTTATTGTTGCTCAGTTGCTAAGTTGTGTCCTACTCTGCAACCCCAGGGACTGCGGCACACCAGGCTTCCCTGTCCATCACTGTCTCCCAGAGTTTGCTCAAACTCATGTCCTTTGAGTCAGTGATGCCGTCCAACCATCTCATTCTCTGCTGCCTCCTTTTCCTCTTGCTCTCAATCTTTCCCAGCATCAGGGTCTTTGCCAATGATTTGGCTCTTCGCATCAAGTGACTAAAGTTTTGGAGCTTCAGCTTCAGCATCAGTCCTTCCAATGAATATTCAGGGTTGATTTCCTTTAGGATTGACTTCCTTGCTGTCCAAGGGACTCTCAAGAGTCTTCTCAAGCACCACAAATGTGAATGATGGCTCCCAAACTGGCAGATACAGCCACCCACCACAGTGATTGCTGAAGAGCTCTGAGGAATGCAAGAAGCAGCCATCTGCTGCAACTGCCACTCCTTAAGGTGAACAAAGACACAGGATTTGACTCCAGGCAGCTGAGGTGCAAATGAAAGAGATGATTTGAGACTCTCATCTTCCCATACATAGAATGTTAAATTCCTTAATTTGATATCTGATCTTTGACATTCAGACTGCCTGCTCCCTTTGTTACAAAATTGTACATTGTTGGACTCTCCCTCCTGTCTCCTTAGAGCAGTTTTCTCAGAGCTATTGAGATGCTGTTTCCTGGTCTCAGAGTCCTAAACATTCCCACCAGATAAAATAATTCTCGACTTTCAGGCTGTGACTCTACTGACATAGTTGGGTTAGTTGACAAAGAAATGTAAAAGTGTAATTTCAAGAAGACATGGGTAAAGAATATAAGCTTTGAATATGAAAGATTGATCAGAAAGTGGGATGTTTAATATAAGCAAAATGTGAATATGTGATGACTGTAAATTCTCCAGTTTGTTCTGATTTAAATAAATTATATTTGCTTAGTAGGTTTAAAGTTTTTCCTACAAAGTTCTGTTTTAAACACTTTCATTTAATAAGTCATGAAGTAAAGTTGATCTCTGTTTAAATTTTCAAATGCAACTCTAATTCACTTATAAAGAACTACTGAAAAGTTAAGAAGGTGACAAAGACAGTGCTGTTGAGGTGAAAAACCCAAAAGATACACATGTGAAGAAAGGCAGATGTAAATCATTGAAGAAAAGATGGATATCTTGAGCAGGGATATCAGTATACAAAAATGAAAGATATCAGTGCTATTATAAATGGAAATTTCATGAACAAAATGGAAATTAAAAAGAAGATATATTGAGTGTACTTTTCTCATAGTTTCAAGCTGAAGAAAAAGAAATGCTCCCTAAGCTACATAGCTGACAAGAAGAAATGCCTCTTTACATAGCACTTAAAAATGAAATAACAATATGTCTCCCATGGAGAAGCAATGTGATAAGAACTTTATTCACAGCATCATCTTAATTAGAAAAGTGGAAAATATTCCATATTTAAGATAGTCTATTTCTCATATACTTAACTTTTCTGAATTCATTCTCATTTTAGTATCACTGTGCAGAATCCAAATACCTAATATTTATTAAAGAAAATAAATTATTTTTACATTTATGTGAGTATTAAGAATAGCAGATGTGTAAACATAGAGTATCTGTCTAGAATATCTATGGAAAGTGCCCCCCCCGCCCCAATTATATGATCTCACTCCCTCCTCAATTCTTTGGGAAGGTAAAACAAGCCAAGTCCATTAAAGCAAACATCTCTCCTTGCCACAGAGATAGATAGAGGCATTTTGAACAAACAGTCTGATCATCATGTCACAGCAATTCCTAGAAATATTTTTATAGCTATTACTAAAAGGTCAATCCTCTCTCTCTCTCCCCTCTTCTGTCTCTTTGTGTTTGTTTCTCTCTCTGTCGTTGAATCATTTTATCACCTCTGATTGCCATCTGGATAAAATTGTACAAAAAGATTCTGCAGAACCCAGCTGAAAATAAAGTAGATTGCCACAGAATGAATAACAAAAATCTATTCTTAGTAAGATAATTTGCCTTATCTGTCCCCCCGAATGGAAAGGCTACAGAGGACGAGATGGCTGGATGGCATCACCGACTCGATGGACGTGAGTCTGAGTGAACTCTGGGAGTTGGTGATGGACAGGGAGGCCTGGCGTGCTGCGATCATGGGGTCGCAAAGAGTCGGNGAGATGGCTGGATGGCATCACCGACTCGATGGACGTGAGTCTGAGTGAACTCTGGGAGTTGGTGATGGACAGGGAGGCCTGGCGTGCTGCGATTCATGGGGTCGCAAAGAGTCGGACATGACTGAGCGACTGAACTGAACTGAACTGAACTGATAGGATATATAAAGGGGTACTGTGTGTTTAGTCACTCAGTCATGTCCAACTCTTTGCAACTACATGAACTGTAACCCATGAAGCTCCTCTGTTCATGGGATTCTCCAGACAAGAATACTGGAGTGGACAGTCATTCCCTTCTCCAGGGATCTTCCTGACCTAGGGATCAAACCTGTGTCTCCTGCATCACAGGTGAGTTCTTAACCATCTGAGCGACCTGTGAAGCTGTATATAAAGGGGTAAGAAGCTCCAACTAGTATTCAACATCATGCTAGAAGCACATATAAAACAACTCTCTCAATATCACCATATACTAAAACATAAAGGAAATCTCAAACATATGAATTATAATTATCAGACTAATTATAATAAATAAATTAAAAATGGAAGCATGGATTAAATATTCCCATATATGAAAATTAAAACTCACATGTACAAACACACACACTGACTTGTGGGATAGGAATATTTTGATTCCAGCAATGGCATGTTAACTTGATTTAGATCAATCTCCTTGCCATGAATAACTATGAAGTTTGAGAAATGTATTATAAATACTCAGGTAAAGGCATTGGCAAGTTACTTGGGAAGAAAGGTCTTGAAAGTCCAAATCCTGGAGATAGAAGAAAAATCTAGCTCAACAATTACAAAAAATTCAACTTCTTTTCATGATAAAACCTTTCAGTAATCAACAGTGGAAGAGAATCCACTTCCTCAACCAGATAAAGGGCATCTATGGGAAACTCACAGCTAAAATTAATGNAACAATTACAAAAAATTCAACTTCTTTTCATGATAAAACCTTTCAGTAATCAACAGTGGGAGAGAATCCACTTCCTCAACCAGATAAAGGGCATCTATGGGAAACTCACAGCTAAAATTAATGTTCAAAGACCAGATACTTCTCTTCGAAGATCAAGAAAGTAAAAACAATGATGTCCACTCATGACACTTCTATTCAACATGGTGCCAGAAGTTCTAGTCAAGGCAATTAGGCAACAAAAAAAGAAACACAAGAAATCCATTCTGGAAAAGAAATCAAACTATCTTAATTTAAAGATGGCATTATCTTGTATATAGTAAATCCTAAGGAATCTATTAAAACTGATTAGATGGAATACCAACAGGTAAGAAGATGGCAGGGTAAAATACCAATACTCAGAAGTCAACTGCATTTCTTCAAACATGAATAAAACTTCAAAAACAGCACTATGAATATACTAAAAAACCATTGCATTGTACTTTAAAGGGGTGCATTGTATGGTATGTGAATTCTGTCTTAACAGATTTAAGAAGAAATATGTAAATGCTTGCAAAATGAAATAAAGAGAAATGAAGAAATTTGTTTGTTTAAACTATCATGAAAAAATGTAAAATACTTGGAAAAGTTGTACAAAGAACTTGAACCTTATATTCCAAATATGACAAAACTTTGCTGAAATAAATTAAAGAAGTTCAAAATATATGAGAAAATGTCCCAAGATCTTGACTTGATATAGTAAAAAGTTGCAATAAAAATTTCTCTGCAGTTTCAGTGGAATCTTCACCAGAATCCCACCTGTCTTAGAAACTGTCAGGTTTATCTTAAAACTCACATGTCATTAAGGGACCCTAAAGACAAATCAAATAAAATAGCAATGAGAAAGAAAAAAAAAAAGTTAAAGAACAAAGTTTTTCTGATTTCCAAATTTGTTACAAAGTTCAGTTCAGTTCAGTTCGGTCGCTCAGTTGTGTCTGACTCTTTTTGACCCCATGAATCGCAGCACGCCAGGCCTCTCTGTCCATCACCAACTCCCAGAGTTCACTCAAACTCATGTCCATCGAGTCAGTGATGCCATCCAGGTATCTCATCCTCTGTTGTCCCCTTCTCTTCCTGCTCCCAATCCCTCCCAGCATCAGAGTCTTTTCCAATGAGTCAACTCTTCACATGAGGTGGCCAAAGTACTGGAGTTTCAGCTTCAGCATCACTTCTTCCAAAGAAATCCCAGGGCTGATCTCCTTTAGAATGGACTGGTTGGATCTCCTTGTAGTCCAAGGGACTCTCAAGAGTCTTCTCCAACACCACAGTTCAAAAGCATCAATTCTTTGGTGCTCAGCCTTCTTCACAGTCCAACTGTCACATCCATATATGACCACTGGAAAAACCATAGCCTAGACGGACCTTTGTTGGCAAAGTAATGTCTCTGCTTTTGAATATGCTATCTAGTTGGTCACAACTTTACTACCAAAGAGTAAGCATCTTTTAATTTCATGGCTGCAATCAGCATCTGCAGTGGTTTTGGAGCCTGAAAAATTAAGTCTGACACTGTTTCCACTGTTTCTCCATCTATTTTCCATGAAGTGATGGGGCCAGATGCCATGATCTTCGTTTTCTGAAGGTTGAGCTTTAAGCCAACTTTTTTACTCTCCACTTTCACTTTCATCAAGAGGCTTTTTAGTTCCTCTTCACTTTCTGCCATAAGTGTGGTGTCATCTGCATATCTGAGGTTATTGATATTTCTCCTGGCAATCTTGATTCCAGCTTGTGCTTCTTCCAGCCCAGCGCTTCTCATGATGTATTCTATATATATGTTAAATAAACAGGGTGATGATATACAGCCTTGACGTACTCCTTTTCCTATTTGGAACCAAACATTGTTGTACTGGTAAGAATAGACTTATAGATCAATGGAACAGAATTGAGGGTCTATAAAGAAACTCATGTATCTGTGGTGAACTGATTTAGATAAGGGTTCAAAACCATTCATTGGGAAAATAATTGCCTTTTTAACAAAAGTACTGGACAACTTCATATACACATACAAAAGAATGAAACTTGACTTTTAACTCACTGAATACAAAATTGATGCAAAAGATCAAAGTCCTAAATATAAGAACAAAAACTTTTGAACTTTTAGAAAAAGCATAAAGTTAAAATTTCAATGATCTCAGAATTGGCAAAGTATTCTAGATATGATATCAAAAGACCTGAGCAATGACTATGACAATATCTACATAAATCAGACTTAAAACTGAAAACTTTTTTATTTCAAGGAATACAGTTAAGAAAGTGCAAAAAACTTATGGAACTGGAAAAGTATTTGCAGTCGTATATATGTTAAGGTTCTTATATCTAGAATATATAAAGAACTTTTAGAAAGTAATTAAAATAAGACAAATAGCCCAANAAAATCAAAGGTTAAAAATCTGAATTGATATTTTTCCAAAAACGTTAAATAAATGGCCAATAACATTAGTTATCAGGGAAATGCAAAAACCCACAATAAGAAACAACTTCACATTCACTGGGCTTCCCTAATGGTTCAGCAGATAAAGAATCTGTCTTTGATTCAAGAGACACAGGAGATGTGAGTTAGATTCCTGGGTCAGAAAGATCTTCTGAAGGAGGAAATGGCAACCCACTCCATATTCTTATCTGGAAAATCCCATGGACAGAGGAGCCTGGCAGGTTACAGTTCAAAGGTTCACAAAGAGTCGGACATCACTGAGCACATCATTCATTCATTCACATTCACTATAAACAATAGCAACAAGAAGCACAATAAAGTGTTGGAAAGGGTATGAAATGTTCATATATCGCTGCTGGGAATTTAAAATGAGGCAGCCCCTTTATAAAATAGTCTAGCAGTTTCTCAGAGAGGCTAAACATACTAATACATGACCCAGCAATCCGCAGAAAACTTGCACACAAATATCATATAATATTATACATAATAGTCAAAGGTGGAAACAGCTCCAAATCCATTAGTGACAATAAATGTGGTATGTCCGTACATTGAAATATTACTCAAATATTATAAAAAGAATGAAGTAGTGATAGATGTCACAGCACAAATGAACCTTGGAAACTTCAGGCAAAGAGAAAGGAGCTGGTCATGAAAGACTATATAAGTTCCATTTTCATGAAATGTCCAGAAGAGAGAAATCTATAAAGACAGAAAAGAGGTTAGTGGTTCATTAGGGCTGCAGGGATTTGGGGCAATAAGGGGTGATAAGTAAATGGCACAAGGTTTCCTTTTGAGATGATGAAAGTTTTATTTATTTATTTTTAATTTGACATTGATTATGGTCATGATTGTAACTGTTAATATAATACTAAAAAGCATTGGGTTATGCATTTTACATTGGTAAGTTTTAGGGTACATGAATAATAGCTCAATAAAGTAAACTAAAACAAAAACAAAGCTGTTAAATAAAAAGAAGCTTTAAAGAAGGAACTGTAAATCATCTATTTTAAAAAAGTATTTTGGGATAGTGTTTCCTGACTTTCATTTTTCCCACATTTTTCTAACTCTATGTATTGGTGAATGTATCTGTTTTTTTCCATCTAGTTTATTAAGAACTTAATAGGTGGAATGATAACGAAAGCAAAAATATGGTGTGATCACATTATAATGTGTCCAGTCTTCTGTTGAGTTTAGCTGACACAATCTAACTAGTATTTCTCTTGTGGCTCAGTTGGTAAAAAATCTGCCTGCAATGTAGGAGACCTGGGTTCGATCCCTGGGTTGGGAAGATCCTCTGGAGAATGGAAAGCCTACCCACTCCAGTATTCTGGCCTGGAGACTTTCATGAACTGTATTGTCCATGGGATTGCAAAGAGTCACACATGACTGAGTGACTTTCACTTTCACTTTTTACTATATGAACACATATAGCTGCACTGAGAAATAGATTACCTATAAAGCGATAATATGAATGGACCATTAAGTGCATACATGCTAAGTCACTTCAGTCATGTCCGATTCTTTGCTACCCTATGAACTGTAGCCCACCAGGCTCCTCTGTCCATGGGATTCTCCAGTCAAGAATACTGCAGTGGGTTCCCATGCCCCCTTCAATGGGATTTTCCTGACCCTGGGATTGAACAATGTCTTTTATGTCTTCTTCATTGGCAGGTAGGTTCTTTACCACTAGTGACACCTGGGAAGCCCACTGGGACTATTATACATCTTGCCAATTAAACAGCTACACAATTATTGATAATCAGTTCAGTTCAGTCCAGTCGCTCAGTTGTGTCCTACTCTTTGCGACCCCATGAATTGCAGCACGCCAGGCCTCCCTGTTCATCACCATGTCCTGGAGTTCACTCAGACTCATGTCCATCGAGTCCGTGATGCCATCCAGCCATCTCATTCTCGGTTGTCCCTTCTCCTCCTGCCCCCAATACCTCCCAGCATCAGAGACATTCCCAGTGAGTCAACTCTTCGCATCAGGTGGCCAAAGTACTGGAGTTTCAGCTTTAGCATCATTCCTTCCAAAGAAATCCCAGGGTTGATCTTCAGAATGGACTGGTTGGATCTCCTTGCAGTCCAAGGGACTCTCAAGAGTCTTCTCCAACACCACAGTTCAAAAGCATCAATTCTTCGGCACTCAGCCTTCTTCATAGTCCAACTCTCACATCCATACATGACCACAGGAAAAACCATAGCCTTGACTAGATGGACCTTAGTCGGCAAAGTAATGTCTCTGCTTTTCAATATACTATCTAGTTGCTCATAACTTTTCTTCCAATGGCTGAGAGTAATCCATTATTTTGGTGCAATGATATATTTCTGACCTTGGAAAAAATAGAATTTTAAAAATTATTACCTTATTTTTGATAGAACATTAAACCAAAACCCGAATAAACATAAAAATAATGGATTTTTGATATATAAATATATTTCAATTTGGAGTGGAATAAAATTGCTTATCAAGAAAGNTATTTCAATTTGGAGTGAAATAAAATTGCTTATCAAGAAAGCATTATTGATAACAAAATCTGGAATGCTCATGAATCATATTTTATTTATGCTTTGTAAGTTTCTACAAAGTCTACTTCTGAAAACTATTTGTATCCTACGCTCATTAACTATGTAATACTGTTTCTATAGGCTGTCAATTCTTTACATGACTCTGTAATGATGCAAGCTTGATCATATCTCTGACTTCAAGATATGTAATTGAGAATTCCAGGGAACAGTTTGATACTGGCAAAAATCAACCATCTTTTTTTTTATTAGTTAGACAATATTTAACATTTAACATTTTATATACTTTTTATCAAGCAAAATGCTAACACTGTTGAAAGAAATAGAATTCATGCTTCTAGAAAAAATACTTAGACACAGTTATTGATCGCAAAACAAACATTTACTTTGATGTCATTTCTCAATTAGTTTCTACTGAACTCCCTCTTCTGTGGAACCACAGTACTGTAAAACAATTATAATGCTTCCTATATTAAGGTTTCACAAGCTACTCTATAAACTTGACTTTAGGGGTAAAAAGACAACATTTAATTGCTAAAATGTTAAGAAATGAAGTCATCACTGATGCTTTGGGTTTGCGTTTCTAGTTACACTTGAGAAAGAAAAAGAACAGAAAAAGAACAAAAACCAATCACATTCCTGAGAATTTTGAAATAGCCATTGTGGGGGTCTTTTAGAAATCTTTCTCTTTTATAGCCCAGAAGTATCTTCTCACTATTGAAAAACAATTGATCATACCTACCTACTCACCACAGCTGGCACTTTGGATATATTCCATTCTCAGCTGGTTAAGCATGGTCTTGAGTTCTGAAAACATGCATTATAAATGTTGAACCATTCACTTCAGCTTCAAATCTAATCTGATTTGTTTTGATTTTTTACAAAACAATATTTTAGTTCTTTGAATAATCTTTCAATGCCTAATTTCCAACAGCACAAAATGAATTTTGTCAAATTCCAATGAACAAATAAAGCAAAATGGTTTCTGTATCACGACAGAAACTGGCTATAACTAGCAAAATATCCCTAGAGCTGTGTATGTTTATCAGTGCCTTCTAATAGTATTTCTTCCTACTTGTCCTTAAAGACAAAACTAGGGTAGGGAATTATCTGATGGCATTTTCTTTAGAATGAGGGCTTCACAGTCCAATGTGAATTTGCACTGTATCTACTAATTCCTTTACTTGCATCTAGATCAGTGACAAAGTTGTGTATTGTCAAAGCTATGGCTTTTCCAGTAGTTATGTACAGGTGTGAGAGTTGGGCCATAAAGAATTCCAAAGAATTGATGTTTTTGAACTGTCCTGTATAAGACTCTTGAGAATCTCTTGGACAAGGCAAAGAACAAAAGGCAAAGGAGAAAAGGAAAGATAAATTCATCTGAATGAAGAGTTCCAAAGGATAGCCAGGAGAGAAAAGAAAGCCTTCCTAAATGATCAGTGAGGACAGAAACAGCATGGACCTAGCAGAAGCAGAAGATGTTAAGAAGAGATGGCAAGAATACACAGAAAGAACCATACAAGAAAGGTCTTCATGACCCAGATAACCATGATGGTGTGATCACTCACCTAGAGCAAGACATCCTGGAGTGCAAAGTCAAGGGGGACTTAGGAAGCATCACTATGAGTAAAGTCATTGGAGGTGACTGAATTCCAGTTGAGCTATTTCAAATCCTCAAAGATGATGCTGTGAAAATGCTGCACCCAATATGACAACAAATTTGGAAAACCCAGCAGTGGCCACAGGACTGGAAATGGTCAGTTTTCACTGCAATCCCAAAAAGATGCAATGCCAAAGAATGTTCAAACCGCTGCGCAATTGCCAAAGCCTTTGACTGTGTGGATCACAACGAACTGGAAAATTCTTCAAGAGATGGGAATACCAGACTAAGTGACCTGCCTTCTGAGAAACTTATAGGCAGGTGAAGAACCAACAGTAAGAACCAGGCATGAAATAAAGGACTGGTTCCAAATCAAGAAAGGAGTACATCAAGCCTGTATATTGTCACCTTGCTTATTTAACTTATATGCAGAGTACCTCATGTAAATGCTGAGCTGGTTGAAGCACAAGCTGGAATCAAGATTGCCGGGAAAAATTTCAATAACGTCAGATATACAGATGATACCACCCTTATGGCAGAAAGTAAAGAGGAACTGAAGAGCCTCTTGATAAAAATCAAAGAGGAGAGTGAAAAACTTAAAACTCAAATTTTACAAAACTAAGATCATGGCATCTGGTCCCATCACTCCATGGCAAATGGGGAAACAATGTAAGCATTGAGAGACTGTATTTTCTTGGATTCCAAAATCACTGCAGATGGTGACTGCAGCCATAATATTAAAAGACAATCACTTCTTGTAAGAAAAGCTGTGAGAAACCTAAATGGTGTATTAAAAAGCAGAGGTGTTACTTTATGGACAAAGGTCCATATAGTCCAAGATATGGTTTTTCCAGTAGTCATGTATGGATGTGAGATTTGGACCATAAAGAAAGCTGAGCACCAAAGAATTAATGCTTTTGAACTGTGGTATTGGGGAAGACTCTTGAGAGTCCCTTGGACAACAAAGAAGTCAAACCAGGCAATACTAAAGAAAATCAGTCCTGAGTATTCAATGGAAGGACTAATGCTGAAGCTGAAGCTCCAATAGTTTGGCCATCTGATGGGAAGAACTGACTCATTGGAAAAGATTGAGGTCAGGAAAAGAAGGGGACAGCAGAGGATGAGATGGTTGGAAGGCATCACCAACTTGATGGATATGAGTTTGAGCAAGCTCCAGGAGTTGGTGATGGACAGGGAAGCCTGGTGTGCTGCAGTCCACGGGGTCACAGAAAGTCTAACATGACTGAGCAACTGAATTGACTGACTGGACAGCAAGAAGATCAAGCCAATAAATCCTAATGTAAACCTACCCTGAATATTCATTGGAAGGACTGATGCTGAACCTGAAGATCCAATACTTTGGCCACCTTATGTAAAGAGCTGACTCATTGGAAAAGACTCTGATTCTGTGAAAGACTGAGGGCAAGAGGAGAAGGGGGTGACAGAGGATAAGATGGTTGGATGCATCACTGACTCAATGGACATGAGTTTCAGCAAACTCAGGGATATAGTAAAGGAAAAGTAAGCTTGGTGTGGTGCAGTCCACAGGATCACAAAGGGTTGGACATGACTTACCAGCACAACATGATGTTACAACAACAACAAGATCAGCAACTTAGCTCAGTTGACTGAGGTTGCTATGATCTTAGGCATGACAGAATCCCTAAGACAACTTCCAAATGAAAGAATTCTGTCCCTTCATGATTGAAGATGGGAGATGAAATCAGGGACAGAGTGAAAATGCTGAGACTGGAAAGCAGCCTAGTTTCTCTAGGCACATTATTATTGAGACCAAAACTTTACCACTTTAAAATAACTCTTGGAAAATGATTTACTTTCCAGAGGAAAACAGCATGAATTTAAATCAAATACTCAAATCACAAGTAATAGATTTTGTCATGATGATCAACTGTATGTTTCTTATATCAAAGTTATGGATTCAACTTTCTTATAATTTTGTAAAATGCCAGGTGCAACAATTGATCTTGGCCCCATCTCCAATAGCTCTTTCTCCAATAAATAAGATGTCTTAAGTCAATAACATAGAAGAAAAAGTAGAGAGAGGAGATGGAACAAAAATTATATACTTTTTTTTTCATTATGATTCATTGAAAGAATTTCATTAGGACAGTTGTGATTTATTTCGGTCCCCATAATGGATTATAAGAACTTTGGTTCGTGTTATATACTGCTCAGTAAATAAAGCAGGTGACCTATTGAGGCTCATAAATTAAGTCTAGCTTGAACAGTTTAATTGAATTGTCCTATGTTATAATACTAGTGCAATTATAGATGTAGTGGCACACACAGCAAAACATAAGAAAGTGTTCAGAAATAGATTATCAGAAAGGCCATATGATACAGGAAACCCCAGAGGATATTTCATCTTTTTAAGAGATAGCACCACAAAAGTCAGTTACTATTCCCTGAAAACTGACCATTTTCATTGCTAATATATGCATAAGGATGATAAACCATTTATATTTTTGTTCAATAAACAGTGAACAAAATTACTTAACCTTTGAAGCTTATGGATTGCATCCCTGCATCCACCTTATAGCTACAATTTCTTCTAACTTTTCTCCCATTCTGAGTGTTTTTTACACAAAAGCTTAAGCACCTGACAATTTTTAAAACTGTGTTCTCCTTAACTGGGTTCTGCCTGTAGCTTTGCCCCAGGGAACTGTGGGCCTAAACCTACTAAAGCTGCTGACTCAAACTGTTGATACCTGTGTATTCTCTTCACTTCTCATGTAAATTAACTTTATTTATTTTAGATTAAATTAATTCATATATATGAATAACAGCTAAAGCTCCAGTACTTTGGTCACTTGATGGGAAGAGCTGACTCATTGGAAAAGACTCTGATGCTGGAGAAGATTGAAGTCAAGAAGAGAAGGGGGTGATCAAGGATGACATGGTTGCATGGCATTACCAACTCAATGGACATGAGTTTGAGCAAATTATGGGAGAGAGTGAAGGACAAGGAAGCCTAGCATGCAGCAGTTCATGGAGTCCCAAAATGTCAGACATGACTTGGCAACTGAACAACAGCTGAATAATAGAATGATTCTGAAATTGTCAAAGGGGCAGTGGACAAGGGATTTTAGGGAAACAGAGTTTGTCAAAATTCTTTAAATCACATTAGCCATCTTATCTAGCAATGTGGATAAACTGTATGTACAAACTGTTCCTGACTTTGTACTAAGTAGATTTTCTCATTCTAGCTCTCCCAAGTTTCTTACATTAGTAATTGAGTCCTAGTACCATTTATCACTTATACATTTAGATTTTATCAGAATTCATTATCATTAAATTGAATTACTGCCAAGTAAAATGTATCAGTTCCGTTCCGTTCAGTTGCTCAGTCGTGTCAGACTTTACGACCCCATGGACTGCAGCACACTAGGCATCCTTGTCCATCCCAACTCCCAGAGCTTGCTCAAACTCATGTCCATACAGTGGGTGATGCCATCGAGCCATCTCATCCTTTGTCGTCCCCTTCTCCTCCTGTCTTCATTCTCTCCCAGCATCAGGGTCTTTTAAATGAGTCGGCTTTTTGCATCAGGTGGCCAAAGTATTGGAGTTTCAGATTCAGCATATGTCCTTCCAATGAATATTCAGGACTGATTTCATTTAGGATTTATTTGCATGTACTTGAAGTTTAAAAATAGATTCAGTCTTAAGACGTATAATCAATTTTTTAGGACTATTATAAGATTGCCATTATAGTTATTTTAAATCCTTGTTATATACAACACGTGTT
>SJYQ01001894.1:377074-397708 GCA_006410935.1 Redunca redunca | reverse complement strand
ACCTATCAAAAAGAGAAGTATGCATAAATTTAAAAAATTAAACTTTTGGGGAAAAATGATTATAGCTGTCATGTAACTGAAAGTTTTACTGCTCATTTTCTTATTCTAGGATATAAGTATCCTTGAAAAAATAACTTCTATCAGCCAGTTGCTGTACTAATTGCAACTAACATATATACCTGTATATAATAATAATAATAAATATTAGTGATATTATCTTGACATTACTTCCTGCATCCACTTCTGAAGATATATTGTCCTTGAGTGATTTAGAATCAAATAAGTAACCTTTATTATTTGACAAATGTTTATCTCCTATTCTCTGTCTCCTCGGTGATGAACTTCATTCTCCTTGTTTTTCTCTTGAATCACAATGAACAATAGTTCAGTATTCCATGTCTTTTATTTTGAAGTGGGGACCTTTTGATTACTGGCCAGCAGAGGAGAGACAGGTCATGAGTAAGTGTTCTTAATTGTCCACTAACTAGATTTGACCGTAGTTTACTAAGCCTTTTCTCGTCCTTGCATATACCTAGACATATTTGCCCCTAAACTGAAACAAGAACTAAGGTGCAGAACACCTGGCAACTCAACTGAGAACAGATTGATTTCACAGAAAACAATTCCTTTTAAACAATCCTAAAAATGCTGTCTGTTCGCCCCCTACCTGCTGTAAAATTTTCCTACAAAGTTCCTTTCAGCCCTGCCTACCTTTCCTTATAATAATACGTCTTTTAGTTTGATTTTGAGATGGCAGATCTTGTGGTTAGAGCATTCTCCTATTGCAATAGCTTCTTTGAATAAAATTTTTTTTCTTACTTAAATGTACACTTATTGTTTTTTTAACAGCTAAAAACTAAAATTTAAGAGAAAAAATTTGAACCTAAAAATCGTTACTTATTTAGGTAGTATGAGAGGAAACTTCACAAAAGGAGGAGCCAAATAAATAGATGATAAGAGATAACTGATGTATCTATAAATGAGAGAAGAGAAGGCAGAAGAGAGAGACAGAGAGATCTCAAGTGCTTAGATTTGTGCAGAAGATTTTAAGGAAATGGAAATATGAATGCTTTTATAAGTACTCGCATAGCTGTCTTTATGCTTTACATTTATTAATTATAGACTCACAACAATTTTATGTAGTATGGACTATTATTATTTTATTTTTTACACAAGCAAAATGAGAAATAGAAAATCTAGTTAACTTGTGAGAGGTCGTGATTTTGAAATGAGATGGAATGTGAATCTGCAATGCCTGGTTCACATGCCATTCTCTGTACCATTCTATTTGTTTTTGTTCAGTCGCCAAATTGTATGACTTTTTGCGACCCCATGGTCTGTAGTCCGCAGGCAAGATACTGAAGTGGGTTGCCATTTTCTTCCTCAGGAGATCTTCCCAACCCAAGGGATGGAACTCAAGTCTCCTGCATTGGCAGGCAGATTCTTTACCACTGAGAGCCTGTTGATGATAGAAAATGCAAGGTTGGATCATCAGAACATGGCAACTGATTGTTTCTGAATTAGTACATGTAAAAATAGGAGCTAATGATTCATTGAGTGCCTCAGAAGCATTCTGTAAACTTTGTGTCAAGAAAAGAAAGGAGACTTTGTACTTGGATGCAGCTTTCATTTTAATAGGGAAACACAGTCATCTGGTATCATTATACCTGGTTTTTTTTTTTTCAGTTCTTTTTGGGAACAGAGTTTTTTTCTTACCACCATTCTAGACTTCTACATGACTGCAAAATTAGTTACAGCTACAATGACAGCATATCTGCAAATTATTAATGAGAATATTTTAATTTGCTAGAGCCAAATTCTTTTGAAATAAAAATAAAAATGCTCTCTATAAAATTGATGCTTATGAAAAATAACAATGTTGACAGAAGCAGATGTTTCTTTCTCATTCTTAATCCCGTTATAAGTCAATTCAACTGCTCCTGACTCCCTAAAATTCCAAAAATAATTAGTGAAAAAAAGTGTTTTGAAAGGCATCCAACTTTGATAAAATCATAATCTCTCTCTTCAGATAAATGTGACTAAGACTGGATCTGAACAACAACTGGCAATCAGTGACACATTCTGTATTTTCATAACTTAAAATGATGTAACTCTTTTTGTAACTAAATTTTAAAAATAGTAATTGAAAACAGCAGACATTTATTTTTTACTATTCTTTTTGTAGGTTTTAGCTTAGGAAGTCAAATTAAAGCACTAAAAATCAGCTCTTAATGTTTGCGATTCCTTCATTTACATAAATAGTTACTTTTATCTTTAAGATACTTTTTTTTTTTAATATTTAAATCAACCTAATTCTGCTCTTGACTAAGCCTTTTTCCTAGTTTAGCATTCTTTTATGTTTCTGAGTTATAATATGAGGTCATATCTTGTATCTTATTTAAGTTGATAATGCTTAGTGGAAAATATTAATAGAATTGCAAAATTGGGGAAAACATTACCTATAGTTTAGGAAAGCAACAAAAATCAATTAATAAGGGATCATACATCAAGAAAATTAAATTTTATACCCTAAAATATATTATTTCCTAAATCGCCCCCTATATGTGCATCTTAAAAATTTTTTAATTATTTTCCATTTTTTTAAAATTTGAAAAGCCCTTTATTTATGTTTCATTAAATTTTAACATCTTTGTTGTTGTTGTTGTTGAGTTGCCAAGTCGTGTCCGACTTCATAACCCCATGGATTGTAGCACACCAGGCTTCCCTGTCTCTCACTGCCTCCTGGAGTTTGCTCAAGATCATGCCCATTAAATTGGTGACACCATCAGTTCTAATTTCTCAGTTTCTCATTTTCTTTCTTTCTCACTTTCCCCTTTATTGGCCACTTGAAATCTGCACAATTTATGTACTTCCTGACACTTTATGTACTTCAGCATGTATTTAATACTGACTCTAATATTACCTAATATACAATCCATTTTCAAATTTGCCCCATGTATATTTCATACCTATTTTATTTTTTGTTTGTTTATTGGTCAGTTCAATCTGGGGCCCATTGAAAGGTCAAGCATTGCATTTATTATGTAACTTGAGTCTCCTTTGATCTTTTATACCTTCAGTATGGCCTTTCATAACATTAATAGTTTGGAAAAATCTGAGTTAGTTGGTAGATTTGCATTACCATCTTTGTCCCCAAAATGTATCAACATGTTTAACTAACTGTACCACTTCATGCCTTAACATGCTAGCCTATACAATTTTTTGTTTTGTTCAAAAGGTAAGAGGGAGCTAATATGCATCAGTTGCTTGTGATTTATAATGTAATTTTTTTCCAAAACTTCATTACTACTTATTATATGTATGTATATATGATTTATATATATTATATACATATGTATTTTTGTATGTACATATAAAATTGCTGAGTTGGCAACTGGACGGAGAAGGCAATCGCAACCCAGTCCAGTACTCTTGCCGGGAAGGTCCCATAGATGGAGAAGACTCGTAGGCTGCAGTCCACGGGATCGCTAGGAGTCTGACACGAATTCACTTTCACTTTTCACTTTCATGCATAGGAGAAGGAAATGGCAATCCACTCCAGTATTCTTGCCTGGAGAATCCCGGGGACAAGAGAGCCGGGTGGGCTGCCGTCTATGGGGTCGCACAGAGTCGGACACTACTAAAGCGACTTAGCAGCAGCATATATACATATACATCATATAGCATCACACAAATATATGTATATTTTCCCACAAATATTGATTTGTTGTTTCTTTTAAGGTAAATTATATTATTACTATTTTTATTTTGGAATTAAGTCATGCTTATAGCTACATATGTTATTCAAGATCACTTGTAATGTACCAGTTAGTTTTTTTATTTCAGGCTTTTTCCATGGGAGCATGTTGCTTAATTACCGGACAACATATTGACAGAACAATTATATAAAAAGTATAACTTCTATATATAAATCAAGAATTGTCAACTGGAGAGATAAGATACTAAATGTTATGTATTAACAGTTGTTGGGGCAACTGAAAGTTGGGAAGGGGACCAGGCCAAGGGGGTGGGGATGTGTGGGCCAGCTTTTTCGATTAACAAATCCTGCTCATCTAAACTTTGTCATCAATCTCTTGAGAAACACTCTATTCAAGAAAGAGTAATTGTGTCCACTCTTTTCCATTTGATAACAGTAATGGTTGTTATAATTGTCTCACTTCTGTAATGCATGTAATTGAATTGAGTAAACTTTTAAAGTTAGAAGTATTTTTACATTTATTGAGAAACCTACATTAAGGTAAAGTGACAGTGAAGTCGCTCAGTCATGTCCAACTCTTTGCAACTCCATGGACTCTCACCTACCTGGCTCCTCAGGCTGCAGTCCATGGAGGTTTTCAGGCAAGATTACTAGAATGGGTTGCCATTTCCTTCTCCCAGGGATCTTCCCTACCCAGGTGCATTCCTAATATTTCAAAGATAAGAACAATAGCTGTCATTACAAAATGTTAGGTTTTCTAAGGCAAAAATAGTACCACTTCTGGTAAATATTATATTATTACTTTATATGTTTATTTTATTTTTAAAACAAATGTGTTTGTTTTTGCTCAAAAACATAAAAATCTATTAATTTTTCCATAGAAAAACCATATAAGAAATCATATAATTTCCCCACTGTCCATTGTATTTGTGCTTAACAATAACTTGATTACTTGTTGACATGTTAATTTTTGGGAATCTCTGTCAAAATTCTTTGATTGATCTAAGGTCCAGGAATTTCAGGTTTAGCAAAGACAGTCTAATGCTCAAGTATTGCTTGAAAATAACTGTTCTGCTACGTTTCATAAAGAGAAACTTTTGTTTCCAGTCCTCGTTCAGTAATCCGTCAGTAATTATATTAGTTTCTATGTTCTCCACCATTGTAAGCTCCATCCTCGGTCACTAAAGTTTTTATCCCTGGCCATCAAGTCAAACTTCATATTAATGTTGAGAGGGTAACAGGCAGGAAGGCCAGGGGTCTCCAAACAGAGGAAATAGCCTGCAAGTGTCAGACATTTTTATCTCTCTTAAGCAGCAAGAGGAAACAAACTAGCAAGAGGAAACAAACTAGGGATATTTTTTCCTTCTCTATACAAATTTAAAAGGAGGTTTCTCTTAAAATTCTGTGTTGCCATAATGACACCTGGTTTCACTTGAAGTTAACCATTGCCTTTTTCTTATGGAAATGTTTATCTTAAACTATGCTAATGTACTATGCATTTACCCCAAACTCTCTCTTCTAGTCCGCCTTTTGGGCTCAGAAACTACTTGATAAACCAGTATGTTATACTCCGATATTGTTCCTCTAATCTATGTAAATGACACTTTCTGTATGGTGCTCTGCCCTTCTTCAGTTCAGTTCAGTTCAGTCACTCAGTCGTGTCCGACTCTTTGTGACCCCATGAACTGCAGCACACCAGGCCTCCCTGTTCATCACCATCTCCCGGAGTTCACTCAGACTCACATCCATTGAGTCCGTGATGCCATCCAGCCATCTCATCCGCTGTTGTCCCCTTCTCCTCCTGCCCCCAATCCCTCCCAGCATGAGTCTTTTCCAATGAGTCAACTCTTCTCATGAAGTGGCCAAAGTACTGGAGTTTCAGCTTTGGCATCATTCCTTCCAAAGAAATCCCAGGGTAGACCCTGGGATTTCTTTGGAAGGAATGATGCCCTTCTTCAAGATTCAAGTTAATCCTTTTATGGCCCTAGATAAACCATTTGGAGCCAAGATTATCCCAAAATACATCTTATGGGTGAGGGGCCTGGTGCCATTCTAAGTTTTGAGACATTCCTTTCTTTCATTAACAGACTGCTGGTGACTATATAACATCCAGCAGAAGACTAGCAGGGGGGTACTCTTTCTGGCCCTTCTGATGCCTGTGTCAGAAGCTTTCTCTATCTTCTTTATACTTTAATAAAACTTTTTTACAAAAAAGCTCTGAGCAATCAAGCCTTGTCTCTGGCCCTGGATTGAATTCTTCTCCTCCAGGGGCCAAGAACCCTGGTGTCCTAATTCAACAACCACCTTTCAATGTCCTGCTCCTACTTCATAAGTTAAAAGTGAATGAATATGGAACAAAAATTGCTTCTCTTTAAACTCCCATCTTTATTCCTACATGACTGTGTATGACCACTGCATTATTGAAATTAACTCATTGGAGGGCTTCCCTGGTGGCTCAATGGTAAAGAATCTGCCTGACAATGCAGGAGACGGGTTTGATCCCTGGGTCGGGAAGAACCCCTGGAATACGTACGAAGTGGCAACCCACTCTAGTATTCTTGCTTGGGAAATCCCAAGGACAGAGGACCCTGGAGTGCTTCAGTCCATGGGGTTGCAAAGAGTTGGATACAACACAGCAACTAAACAACAATAATATAGAAAGTACACCATTTTTGTGCAGACTTAATTTGCCTTTTACATCAAGAATAGAGGAAAAACCAAACAAAAGCAGTTTAGGGGGAAAAAAAAGAAAAAAAAATTCATAAGGAGGTCACTGCATGAATTTATTCAGTGTCAAATCTTTATCTTTGTCCTTAGTACAACCATCTCAAAGGAGAATAATTCTTTCAAGATCTAAAATACAATGCCCTCTTTTTCTCAAGTCTTGTGATAGAAGAAGTAGTCTTGCTTTCATCTCCATTTTTTTGTCTTATTAGTGATTACAGAAAATAGGTGAAGACAATGGGTGAGATGGGTCAGAAGAGATAGAGTCAATAATTTTGAGCCTGACTTACAAGCTCTATTACAGAGAAGGGTGGAGCTGGATTTTGAGCTCAATCAGTCTGCCCTACAAGTGTGCCTCTTCAAAGAAAATACATACACTCCCTTCAGGAGCAGCCATCCCAGTACCACCTGATTGAAGATAACATCTCAATCTCACTGCCAAGCTTAAGTTTATATATTCTCATTTCTCTATAAATACAATACTTATTATTCTCTGTAATCCTGATCATGTACTCTCTAACAGTTAATTTCCAGGTGCCTTTGTACACAAGATGATTATCTTTGAGCAAATTTTAGTTTACTGATAAATAAGTTTTGAGTTGATACTTTTAGAGTGAAATGAACAGTCTCTGCATAATTGAATGGCTGTGAAACTGCTTTTATCCTGACACACTTAGCACAGTATCAATTTTTTGTTGACTGTCAATTTTTTTAAACTTCTTTGGACTAAAATATTGTTCTTCATATTATGGCTGTTGGTGATTTTTTTTCTGAGAATGCATTGTTTGTTGTAAGAAACAGAACATTCTCATGTGGTTTTATGAATTCTGCTTCCCATTATCGGTGACCCATATACATTTATAACATATTGAAAACTAGAAGCAATTATTCAGAAGTTAGGAAATATATGAAGAAGTGAAGTGAAGTCACTCAGTCGTGTCCAACTCTTTGTGACCCCATGGTCTGTAGCCCACCAGGTTCCTTGGTCCATGGAATTTTCCAGGCATGAATACTGGAGTGGGTTGTCATTCCCTTCTCCAGGGGATCTTCCTGACTCAGGGATAGAACCCAGGTCTCCCGCATTGTAAGCAGACGCTTTACCATCTGAGCTACCAGGGAAGCCAGGAAATATATAGCTGCTTCAAAATTTAGAATTTTGTCTCAATGATGTAGTCATTAAATCTTATTTTTAATAAAAACTGCATATATTTCAGATATACAATATGATACTTTGCTATACATATACACAGTGAAATGATTACTATAGTCACGCTAAATATATACCATCACTTCATATAGTTACCTTTCTTTTAAGAGAGTTTGTTGACTCAGTTAAATTTGTTTCTCCAAAAACTGAGGGAAATGTGGCCTTCATAATTTGTCTTAAGAACTACAGTAGGTTGAGGACTCAGTTCCTCCAAATATGTTCAATTGAATATACTGAATAATAATTATCTGTGATGCTGTAAAAGTGAAAGAGTCTAGACCCCAAACCTTGATTTCTTTTATCTGAATTTCTGTAATTTGATGGTGATATTTGTTATAAGGAACCACCTCTGGAGTTCAGTCAGCATGAAAATTTAGAGACCACAAGATTAAAGGAAATTACCAAAAAAAAAAAAAAAAGAAAAAGAAAAAGCTTTTTGAGTTTGGAAGATTAATGTAGAACAGATTTCCTAAATATGTTTCTTGTTGTTTGTCATTATCAAGAGAAAAGAGCAGAATGACATCTCCAAGAATCAAGCACTATTTACACTGTTCCTAATCCTCTTAGTAAACTTTAAGCTCAAGAATTGAAATTGTAATCAAGGTTTATAGAATGCCAAACCCTATGTTGTTTCCACCATTGTAAGCTATACCCTGGTTAGCAGGGAAATAATACCCATAGGTCACCACACTCATATTCTGTTGTGCAGTGGATCCTATGTGTGAATGTGCCAGGATTCAAAGAAGTCTTTCCACAGGTTCAGAGCCATCTTTCTCTGACCCATAGGACAAAGAGTTTCTCTCATAAGCATCCTGTTTTCTCTAGCTGTGGCAAACAGCGGGTACTCTTCATTGTGGTGCTCTGACTTCTCAATGTGGTGGCTTCTCTTGTTGTGGACCACAGGCTCTAGGTACGTGGGCTTCAGGCGTTGCAGCTCTTGGGCTCTAGAGTGAGTGCTCAGCATCCCTGGTGCACAGGTTCAGTTGCTTTGCAGCTTGTGGAATCCTCCCAGACCAGAGATGGAATCTGTGTCCCCTGCACTGACAGGCAGATTCCTATACACTGCACCACCAGGGCAATTTGAAGCATTGCCACTCGATTTAAAGAGTTTCTCTTGACTCTGTTTTTCATATAACCTCCTGGTGATTCTAGCATCCACGGGATAAACTGTCAGTCTTTTGACCTTATAGTGATTTAAATTTTCCATGTTTAAAAATGTCTCATTGTATCTGGTAATAAAACACATAAAACATAGCAAACATCATAATTTGGATTTTATCAGTTGTCTTGTTTCCATCTTTGAAACTGCTCAAACCACCCAAATCTCCATTTACAAACTCATCCTTATATCGTTTTTTTTTTTTTTTTCACTCAACTTCATCAAGCTTGTTCAGAGCTTTCCTACTTTCACTATATCCATTCATTACATATCTCTCATTATTAATTTCAGATTTCCTGGTTCATAATTTTTAAAATAGCTTTCCATTAAACCAAATAAAGAAAGCTGAGTGCTGAAGAATTGATGCTTTTGAACTGTGGTGTTGGAGAAGACTCTTGAGAGTTCCTTGGACTGCAAGGACCATCCTAAAGGACCAACCAGCCCATCCTAAAGGAGATCAATTCTGGGTGTTCCTTGGAAGGACTGCTGTTGAAACTAAAACTTCAATACTTTGGCCACCTGATGTGAAGAGCTAACTCATTTGAAAAGGCCCTGATGCTGGGTAAGATTGAGGGCAGGAGGAGAAGGGGATGACAGAGGATGAGATGGTTGGATGGCATCACCAACTCAATGGACACAAGTTTGGGTGGGCTCTGGAGTTGGTGTTGGACAGAGAGGCCTGCCGTGCTGCAGTTCATGGGGTCTCAAAGAGTCAGACATGACTGGCGACTAAAATGAACTGAACTAAAACCAAATTCTAAGTACTCTGTCATTTTGCTTCATAAATTGAACAAATCTCAAATCCTACATGAATTCAACTTTCTGTTCTCTCCATTTCAAAACAGAGCTGCCTGGTGTTGACAGAGGAAGTAATACAACAGACAGTGTGGACAAGGAGGTTCATATATATATTATATTGGCAATAAACCAATCTCAACAATCCCATTTTTTTCCTGATGTACACAATTTCATAATCAAATTTTTTTATGATTCAACTCTCCCATCCACGCATAACTACTAGAAAACTTATAACTTTGATTAGACACACCTTTGCCTGCAAAATAATGTCTCTCTTTTTAATATCCTGTCTAGCTTTGTCATAGCTTTTCTTCCAAGGAGCAAGCATCTTTTAATTTCATGGCTGCAGTAACCATCTGCAGTGATTTTGGAGCCCAAGAAAATAAAGCCTGTCACTATTTCCGTTGTTTCCCCATATACTTCCCATGAAGTGGTGGGACCAGATACCATGTCCTTTGTTGTTTGAATGGTGAGTTTTAAGCCCACTTTTATGTAGTGTTTTCTATATGCAGATATTACACCAGTTCTGTGTCTGGATTATCTCATTCTATTCTCATGATAAATTAATTTTATCATATTCTCAAATATAATTCTTTTCTAATGGAAGGTGATGAGAGAAAATATAGAGAGTATATGAGGATATGGGAGCTTCAGAAAAAAGAAGTCAAACCAATGTGGGGTGTAGGAGTGGAATACTGGGAGAAAATTGTTAAGTCCTCAATTATTATTGATCTCATAAAGGTCATCTTGTATACTTTGTGTAATTCATCCTTTAGAAAAATAAGANCTAGTATTTGTTGTTTCAAGAATATTGATAAGCTAAATATTCTTATCCATAACATTTTTAAAAGGGGAACTAATCCAGAAAATTAAAAGAAAACATTTGCGAAATTGCATTTCCCTTTATCTTAGTGATGACTATAAGCTTATATACACCATTATAGTTTTAACTACCTAAACTTTCTAAAACCAATTTAGACTCTTTAGTAATATGCATACTGAGTAAGAACAATGTGCACTGAATGTTCTATGAATTAGAAATCAGTGCTGCAAAGACTGTGCTCAAAAAAATAAGCAGCCATAGAAACAGCTGGAAAAAAATTATGCTTATCCAGCCTTATGAAATGTAGTTTAAAATGAAAGAAATGAGGAAAATTCTATTCATAATTTCTTTTAGACACAAAAGAATCATAAAAACCCTCCCAGAGGACTAGTGTACTCAATTCTCCCTAATGCTAAAGAATAGATTTTTAGAAAGAGTCTGTAAAAATATAATAACATGACTTGTCAAAACTGGACTTGTTTTTAGTTCTTATAATTTAGGGAAAAAAAGTATAGTTCTTGTTCTGAAATACAGATCAAAATTAAAGTTATAATTATACAAAAGACTACACAGTGGCAGCTGCAAAATCCCTTATATTATTCCCCAACTTTAATTCCCAGAATTAATCCTGATCTTATTGACTGCCTTATTAGCTGCTGTAAATAGCAAAGTGTGTTTGTGGGAGGAAGCTGGAGGCATCTGAGTATAGGATGACAAATAGCATTATGATAATGTATTCTCTCCATCCTGAATGGTATATTCAATTCCCAAGTATATGAAAAGAAACATGTCAAAAATATTGATAGTAATATCTAAAGTTTATTACTTTCATAATTAAACCTGAAACATTTAATATTTTTTAACTTTACATGGGCTAGGAGCGTCTGTTCTTCTGATTTGCTAAATAATACAACAGAGTATAATGTAATTGTTGTTGTTTTTCTCCCATGTAATTCTATCTTAATTTTTCCTGAGTTAAACTCGTTTTCCTTTGCCCTTCATTTATATAATGTTAATTGCTCACAACTATTGATTACGGTTTATCCCNCTGAGTTAAACTCGTTTTCCTTTGCCCTTCATTTATATAATGTTAATTGCTCACAACTATTGATTATGGTTTATCCCAAAAACATTATTTTCATTCAACTTGTATTAGCCTTCCCTTTGAAATAATGCAGTATAACACATTCATTTGTTTATTATTTCTTCATCAGATGCCCATTTTGGATCTGTGTAGTGGGTGCTTTGAATAGTTTCTATTATGAGCATTATTTCTCCCATATGGTTCTGGAAGAATTGCTCCAGGATGAGCAATTGCTTGAGGAACTGCTCCAGGGTGGTACATAATCAATCTTAGCAAATCACTGTAACTAAACCCTCCTCTTGGTAGATGAATTAGGAAACCAAGCCTACATAAGCCAGTATAGGCATTATACCCACTTTTGTATAACCATTGGTTTGGGAAAAGATGTGTGATATCGCTTGGCCAATTTTAATATGTCAAACTTGGTTCTTCAAGTTACAATAATTACAATTCTTCAGATCCCAATAATTGACTAGGATTGATATTAAGTATTGCGTGACTGAGTTGAAAACAAGTTTCTTTCTGTATTGAGATATAATTGGAATACACCATTACCTTAGTGTTAGTTGTATAACATGATTTGATGCTTGTATATATTGCAAAATGATCACTACAATCTGTCTAGTTAACATCCATCACTACACACTATTTTTTTTCTTGTGTTGAGAACTTTTAACATCTACTATCTTAGCAGCTTTCAAATATATGATACAGCATTAACTATAGTCACCATGATGTATATTACATGCCTGCTGCTGCTGCTAAGGCACTGCAGTCATGTCCGACTCTGTGTGACCCCACAGACGGCAGCCCATAAGGCTCCACCATCCCTGGGCTTCTGCAGGCAAGAACACTGGAGTGGGTTGTCATTTCCTTCTCCAATGCATGAAAGTGAAAAGTGAAAGTGAAGTTGCTCAGTCATATCTGACTCTTAGCGACCCCATGGACTGCAGCCTACCAGGCTCCTCTGCCCATGGGATTTGCCAGGCAAGAGTACTGGAGTAGGGTGCCATTGCCTTCTCCAATATTACATGCCTAGGACGTATTTATTTTAGCACTGGAAGTTTGTACCTTTTGGCCACATTTACCCATTTCAAATATCCCCTCCTTCCCTGATTCTGGCGACCACCAATCTAAACTTTTGTCTTAAAATAGTAAAGGAATATCTTAACATATAACCCAGTGAGGAAGTGTTTTTGTTTTTTTTCCTTCAGATAATATTCCACCTATTCCAAAATTACTTTTTCTGTATCACTCAACTAACTCATACAAATTATCCATTTACTCACTGTTGCCCCAAAATATATATTCCACCCCCATAATAATCATGTGTTATTTATTAGTTGCATTAATATATATGACGTCTTCCTCTGTTAGATCTTCTGGCCTTTTAGTTTTGTTTTTAGATCAGTGGAATTTTCTTATTCTGTTATGCAAACTTACTAGTGATGATGAAATCTAGTCCTCATTCCCTCTCTCCCTTATTTTTTCTTGTTGATACTATCATATTATATGCTTGCAATCACTTAATTTGTCTTCTACCCTGCTCTCCACTTTCTTATATCCATTTGCATGCATAAGCCCCACTTGTATTTCTAATAGTATTTGAAACCTAACACATTACAAAATAAATTTACATCTTTTTTATTGTTGCTGTTTTTCAGTTGCTAAGTCGTGTCTGCTCTTTGTGACTTCATGGACTGCAACACGCCAGGCTTCCCTGTCCTTCACTATCTCCCAGAGTTTTCTCAGACTCATGTCCGTTGAGTTGATGATGCCATCCAGCCATCTCATCCTTTGCTACCCCCTTCTCCTCCTGCGCTCAATTTTTCCCAGCATCAGGCTTTTGCAATGGGTCAGCTCTTCACACTGGGTGGCCAGAATTTATTTTTTTCCAATACATGATATAGCTCATGCCCAGTCTTCCACCATACAATCTGCACTCTCAATATTATGCATAGGTGGCTGAAAACAGTGAAGTTTGATCGTGTGCTAAATCACTTCAGTCGTGTCTGACTCTTAACGACCTCAAGGACTGTAGCCCACCAGGTTCCTCTGCCCATGGAATTCTCCAGGCAAGAATACAAGAGTGGGTTGCCATACCCTCCTCCAGAGGATCTTTGGAACCCAGGGATCTAACCCACATCTCTTGTCTCCTGCATTGGCAGGAGGGTTCTTTAAGGCGAATTCTTTACCACTAGCAGTACCTGGGAAGAAGTGGATAGTGCTAGCTAATGGAAAGTCACAGGTTTCTACATGGTAGGGCTTTTCGTTCTCTGCAGGGTGTTCTTTATAGCTCCTTTGTTGGACTCTATTACCTTGGAAGATATTAAAATCATGTACCTAGTTAGCATACTATCACAAATACTACACATATATATATGGTGTTTATTCTCTAGTAAAAGAGCAAGACTGACAAGTGCATAAGACATTATTACCAAATTATTGTGTAAGCCAGAAAATAGATAATATCCCCTAAAAGAATAACAATGTGTATTAAAAGCAACCCAAGCTAAAACTAACTTCAAGTGAAAAAGAAAGAAAAGTTGTTTTCAGAGAAAATAGAACAAGAACGCACACTGAAGAGGAGGATTAAAATCTTAGCATTTTAATTTTACAAATCAAGAGGATGTATTTGATAAAAGAGGATTGTGATTGATGCTAATTGCTGCTATTTTGGGACAGAAACAGTACTTGCTGTTTTTACACAGCTTACATTAGAGACAAAACAACCAACTAAAAATTAGCACCATAGAAGTTCTCATCTATATGTATTTCTCACCAACCAAAATATTTTATTGATTTCATTACTTGTTCTGATATAAAGGGACCCAAGAAAACTAGTTTTCAAAATAAAACTTTTGGCAATTCATATATTCAGCTCCAAAATAAAAGAGTTTGTATAGAAAATAATATTGAAACTCTGGGGCCTGAACCACTATGTTTTTAAACATAAAATTAAGTTGCAACATTTGTCTGCATTGTGAAGTTTCTAGTTAGCCTTCATGAAAACCTTAACAATATCAAGTGGAAACCAAAACTGTCAGAAAATACGTTTAGAGATGAGGAAAGAAATATTCCTAAAACAATTGGATTAAGACCAATTTTAAGTTAAAATTAGATTCTTACTCATGGTAAAATTGTACATCTCTTCTGGATTAAATATTTCCCTAGAAAGAAACTAAGTATCATCATAACATAAATCTTTCAGCACAAAAGTGCTAAGAGAGAAACTTTCTACTCAGACTATATGCTTTCAACTCATAGGGACTGAATAATTCGCCTGAATGAAATGTATATTGTTTCTCAATAAGATATAATGCTGTGTTGCTGTAAATATATTACAGCTATTTTGTAGCCAAACTAAGGTGCAAATCCAGATTCAATACCCATTCTTGATGCAATATTATTTAGCTGATTAGTGTAGTAATTAATGTTTATTATAGATGCCTTATAGAATTACAGTAATAAACACCACATGCATTTTGTTAAGTACAAAACTGATGAAAGATAATATCATATATAAATTATCTTAAGTTTATAAATTTTGCATTTTTCATTGTTTATTAAATGCAGTGATCATTTATGATATAACCAAGATAATCCTGATTTTCTGCCATAGGTTTGAAGTTATATTACAATCACATTAAGAAAGAACTATCCCACATCTATCCTAAGTAATTACATATGATTGGCAAACATTTGTATAATGAGGAATCATGTCAGATTTCCTAGGGCTCAAATGCTATTTAATAATATTGTTTAATTAACTTGAAAAGATTAGAAGGAGTCTATTGACTTAGTGGTAGTTTTTGCATAAAGCCATTACCTCCTCCATTCAATACTTGAGAATTTAAAACTGCTATGTTGAGAATCAAAATTTTAGGTAAAGTTTTTGTTCATAAGTGTGATTTTTCAATTTGAAAAACAGAAAGTAAAAAAGAATATATATAATAAGAAAATTTCATATAATAATATGACGTACTACTGGATGTGACAAATTAGAAAATGGATAATGTGATAAAAAATTACTATAGTCAAGGGGAGGGAATCTTTGACATTGCTTATTTAGAGAAGGCAGTTTCTGAGGAATTAATATTAATATTTTTTGGAAGGAGCCAACCTTGAGGTGATATAAGGCAGATGAAATAGTAAGTGTAAGTTACAAAAGCACTGATGTAATAAAGGTCAAAAGACCAGGTGTTACAGGTCCACCATCTTGGGATGCTTGGTTCAAGTAGAGGCTAGGGGAGGAGGCGAGAAGAGAGCAGCCTGATTCTGAAAATAATAGAATCTATAGGACATAGTCACAGGTTTGAAGTTCAGGAAAGACACAAATTTTGAAAAAAATGAAACTCAGGAAACTACTTACAGCATTTAAAAGATAACCATCCTTCCACACAAAAAAGAAAATCAGAATCTAGAAAGCTTCAGCTATAAATTTTCAAGACTGAACTTTATTTAACACAAGTAGAGAATACCAATCAAAACTTAGCATAGATATTTATTTAAATGAAAGGTAAAATCTAGAAATTAGCAACAAAATTAATGAACTCTGGCTGCAGTGTTAGAAGAGATATACTCAAGTAAAAAGGGAGAAAAAAAGCACTCAAGGAAGAAAATAAAAACTAAGAAATCAAACAGGCAAAGAGAAGTCATTTCTACATATTCTAAATAATGACATACACAATAACAAGAAACAATTTAGAAAATAATAATCAAGAAATTTTTAGAAAATTTTAGAAAATAATAGGCTTTCTGAATTTTAGAACTGATCTATGTATGTACTTTTACAATCCTTTGGTCTTTTTTTCTTCCAAATTAAGCTAGAAAGTCACAATAATTCAAATCTATAACAATCAAAAATTCTTAGTATGTATGTTTACCTCAGATGGTCAGAAAAGATTTTTACCTTCCTTGGTAACTGGACTCTTAGTCTCCATCTGGTAAATCATTTATGTCTGTGTATTTCAAACACAACACACACTTATAATAGATAGACATCTACTGTCCACTGAAGTCTTTCATAACTTTTGAAAGATATGAATGATCAATAATAGGATGATTATTTTGCCTTTAATTAACAGAATCCAAAATATGCAAAGAACTTAGACTCTAAATGCAGATGATTATTTTGTCCTTTATACAGGCTTGAGGTAAATACAAAAGACAATGTATTATTAAATGTGCAAATGCTTTAAGATAAATTTTGGTAAGAAAAGAGAAATTGGCTCTTTCTAATATAGAATATTAAAAATTATGGCTTTCTTTGATTTAACATAAAATTAAATATACATTTTGTAAGTGTTGGTTATAGCAGGAACAAATTATATGCTATACAAATGGATTTAAAAGTAAAGTACCAACAGCATAATTTGAAAAAATAAATATATATTTTTCCCCCCATAGGGCTTTATAGGAATATAAAAGTCTCTACCATTGTCAATGATATTTTATATGTCACCAATAAAAAAACGATATTTTCCAAGCATTGTGAGGCATTGTATTTATGAGTCAGGCCTTGAATTCTTGACAGATTTGTGATCATTTGAGACAGGACATTATTGTGTATTTTTCTCATCTAAAAAGAGTAAGCAACTACTGCAACTGCTAGCCAGGATTTAGAGAATATTATAGCTGAAATTTTGATAATTTAAAGAACAGAAATGACTGCAACATTTCACTAGAATCACATTTTAATGGGCTACATAAGAAATATATGAAAGCAACCGGAAGAGAAATTATCTTAATATATTGAGTACATATAAATTCCACCTCTTGACTGAGAAAATAATGACGTTTTCTATAATAGTTAATGTCTTAAAACACTGGAATGTTTGATCCTACTATTTATGACTGTGTTCTAATAACCTTGAGTAATCAGTTGCATCATTTTGCTCTATCGTGATTCTGTAGTTAAATTGTTATTGTTGAAGTTATTAGTATTATTAGATTGCAAAAAGCCTGGGACCAAACCATGTGTCTGCCTGAGCAGAGTTCAAGACCATATCATTTTGTGCCTTTTTGTGTAAAGCATACTTGTGTTCAGAGTAATTGACCTGAACCAGTGTGTCCAGGTGTCCAGAAAGGAGTTACAAAGACAGTAATATGGAATACCTACAAAAATTAGAAAATCACTACTGTAATAGCTCCCTCACCCTTATTTGAAACAAACAAACAAAAATTGCTCTTATATTGTAAGACAATTCTCAGTGTAGAACAGTTGCTCCAAGGACAATACCAAGCCTTCTTAGGGCTAAGAAATCAAGCAAAAACACAATTGCACATGATATTTTGATGCAGTCTCTGTATTAATAAATTGAAAGATATACTTGTAGTAAACTTTTAATGTTCACAGCTTCCAACTATCAGGGGACCACCACTGAAAATCTGAACATTTCAACAAGGTAGAACCTAGGAAAAATACACTGAGATATCAAAGGAGGCCAAAAGACAGAAATTCAAGAAAGACAACCAGTCTACCAATATATAAAAAATGCTTCAAAAATGTGAGAAATTTCCCTAGATGCTGGAACAATTAAAGAAAGAGAAAAATTTCCCTGGTAGTTGAGGAAATGCATAATTAGAACAACAATGGGCTATAGCTATATAATCAGGAGAGTAATGAGAAAAAAAATTAAAAATATAAGACCTGCCATTAGGGGGGATGGAGATGAGGAGAAATAGAATCTTATGGATCATTGGTAGAAATGCGAGCTGTTATAATTTTTCATAAAGCAATCTGAAAAATATGTAATATAAATGCAATAGCTGACTCATTTGAAAAGACTCTGATGCTGGGAAAGATTGAAGGCAGGAGGGGAAGGGGACAACAAAGGATGAAATGGTTGGATGGCATCACCGACTCAATGGACATGAGTTTGAGTAAACTGGGAGTTGGTGATGAACAGGGAGGCCTGGTATGCTGTGGTCCATGGGGTCGCGAAGAGTCGGACAGACTAAACGAGTGAACTGAAATGATGTTTGCAAGTTTGCATGGGATGCATATTTATATACACAGATATGTAGAGCAGTTTGTAGTGGAAATATATTTTATATCAAACAATGTTATAGGTGACTGAATAATAAATGATTAATGCATACCATATAATATCATTTAGATGTATAGTTGGTTCACATATGAATTTGTCTATTATATGTTATAAACTGAGAAAATTTTACATAATAAAAACCCCTTAAAATGAGTGAGGGCAATATTTTAGTGTATGTGACTATATATTTGTGTGTATATTATGAGCATAAGAAGGCTTTGGGATACCACAGAAAATATTATTAAATAGGAAAAGCCTGGATATACCCAAAAGGGAATAAGAGAAGAGGAGAGATGAGTTATTAGAGAAAGAAGACTAATTAAATTATACATTCAAAACTAAACCACATTAACTTTCCAACAACCTACAGGTAGCACATGGGGACGAACCTGCCTGTGAGTGCTGGATACACAAGAGACGCAGGTTCAATCCCTGGGTCAGGAAGGTCCCTTGGTGAAGGAAATGGCAACTTAGTCCAGTATTCTTGCCTGGAAAAGTCCATGGACAGAGGAGCCTGGCAGGCTCTGTGGTCTACGGGGTTAAAAAGAGTCAGACACAACTGAGAACTGAGCACAGCAACAACAATGATCCTGTTAAGTTAAATACCCCTGAGTCTGCACACACACATCCACGTTAACATCCCTAAAATCTCTCCTGAACTCCAGATTCATATCCAACTGTGTTTTCTATTTCCATTTGTGCATTTAGTAGTCATCTCATATGTGCTATGTTTTAGACAATACACTTGCTTTCGTCTACAAACCCATTCCTCTCCATCTTTTCCACGTGAGGCAATTTCAAGGAACATTCTTTCAAATTGTAGAGCTCCTCTCTGAAAGTGTCCTGTTCTTTACCCTTCAATTACCTCCTGATTCTGATTATTCTCACTTTCTCATATAGGCAACTCTGCAGATTCAAAGTGTCACAATCTCAAGGCAACTGCAATCGCCTCCTGATCTCTCTCTTTTCAAACTTCTTTGCTTTCTAGTGTCAATTCTCTAAAAAGGATAGTCATTCTGCTAAAATATAGGTAATATATTAAGTTTTCTGCTAAGCTCTTGCCAGAGTTTTTAACCTTAGAGAGAAATACCTATCGACCTGTCAGAGCCTTAGAAGTTCACCTTCCACATTTACACTCTGATCTCTATTTCTCTGTTTTTCCAATCATTCTGTCTTTTATTCATTCTGGCCCAGCCACTCTGGCCTCATTGCTGCTAGTCAGACTCATCAAGTATATTCATCCCCACACCAGGGCCTTAATTCTTGCTCATTCCATCTGGTATATTTTTCTTCCTGATGTCTTATTCCCTCATTACCTTCAGATCTCTGCTCAAACTTCACTTTTTCAGAGTGTGTCTCCTTTGTGACCTAAATGGATTCTCTACTCCATCTCTTATGCAGCTTATTATTGCTACTTCAGGCACACACACACATACACACACACACTCACTCACTCATAAAAAATTATAGATAGAAAAACAGATAAATAAATAGAAAACCTCTCCCAGTAACCCTACCCTGTCACCATTTCTATGAAACATTGTTTTGGGAAATGGCATGCATAATATTTTTTATTTATTTAAAAGCTATTATTGAAAATGCTCAATTATTTTATTGTTTCAAGAGTGGCTTTTTTCCTGGCTATCCAGCCTTGCTAGTCTATAAACATCCCCTCTGTCTCCCTAGTACAGACCTAGGCACACTAGGTCTTCATCTCCTCACTCCCATGCTTGCAATGTGTCAGCATCTATCTCTTCTTTTTCATTTTCCCTGCCACTGTTACAGGAGAACTATTTCTTGTTATTAATATCTCTCTTCTAGATTCCATGGGTTCCTTCTATTTTCCCTTTGTGAACATATCCATCACAATTTTCCTAAATACTTTGCAAGCTCTAGTCCAAAATTTTACCTTGTTTTGAACTTCCTTCCTTTCAAAATATCATATCTGTATCTCCAATTCCAAATTCTATCCTTTTTTTAAAGGATTCAGTTGAAATGTCAATATTATTATTAATATAGTTCTCACAAGAAACACTGGCTAAATAAAATTGATTTGTTAATTGAACTTA
>SJYQ01001894.1:323991-376898 GCA_006410935.1 Redunca redunca | reverse complement strand
ATAAATTGAATGAAATATTTTCCCAAGAAGATCAAAGATTGGCTAATTTTACTTACCAAAAATTAGAAAATGCATAATGACAGTATATTCAAAACCATAAATATATAAATTATAAGCATAATAAAATATATTGTTTAATAATTTATTAATATGGAAGCTTTGTTTAATCTATTTTTTCTCTGGTTAGATTCCTAGCGTATCTATAATTAAAAGACATTAACAATAATAACTTTCTTATTTTATTTTTTGCCCATGTATTTGTAAAAATCAGTCTAGTTTTACTACAAGGTCAGAGTTACCAAAAAGGAAGGCACTTCCTTTCCTCCAAGACACAGCTTTCATCTTTGAGGTCCACTTTAATCTAGGCTGACATTAATGACACTGCTCAGTTGAAACCATCGATTTTTTTCACTGAACATGAATATGTTGCACATAGCAGCATTATAACCATGCTACCTTCTGCTGAGGAAGTTTTTAGAGCTTTATAGAAAGAATATCCTATCTTTCTCTATTTTCATACATAAATATGTACTCTGAGAACAGCCTCATTCAAGAGAAATCTGATATCATAATGTCTAAAAACAAGCACCTCACCTCTACTTAGGGGCTCCCAAGTGGCATAATGGTAAAGAATCTGCCTGCCAACACAGGAGACACAGGAGACATGGGTTAAATCCCTGCATTGGGATGATCCCCAACCCAGTAGGGGAATGGAGTAGGATGTGGCAACTCTAGTATTCTTGCCTAGAAAATTCCATGGGCAGAGGAGACTGCTGGGCTACAGTCCCTGGGGTCACAAAGAGTCAGATATGACTGATTGTGCATGTGCGTGCACACACACACACACCTCTACTTAATGCATTCTGTACATACCTTACTTCCTTAGCATACTAAATATAAATAGAGTTGCATACTAAATATAAATAGGAAAAATGAACTCAGTTATGTAAATTAATCCTTAAATGACTCCAGTTTACAGAAGTAACCCAATGGATATAGTATGTACCAGCCATCCCATCCTATCAACTTATAGTCCCATATAAGTAAAACACTGTTTGGTAGAGATGTATTAATTCATGATTCTTCTAATATATAGCTTCATACACACTGTGGAGTAACTTTGGCTTAATTAAGCTTCCTTACTCTCCCCATGATTCAAATACACACACATATGACCCTGAAGCACTCTCCAAATATTTTCCCCTTTGCATTTCTTTTGAGAAGACATATTTAAAATGTTTACATATACTGACTTGTTTCCACTTATTTTGTCACAGAAAACATGCTATAGTTTTAAAGAATATAATTCATCATTTAGAAATTGATATGTCCAAGATAAAGATAGCATGAGAACACATATTCAATTCTGTATACTTAAAAACTAAATTTGATGGAAAAAAAATGGAAAGTTAAAAAAATAAAAGGAATATAATATTTTTATTCAAGAAGCATCTACTTGTTTCAATAAATATTCACTTATGAAGTTACTAAAATTATAATTGTTTATTTGGGGGTGGGAGAGGAGAGTGTGGGGTTACCCAGGAGACAAACAGAACAGTATAATTAGAATCCACAGGCTGTGCTTTGTGGCTTCAGGTCTGGGGTTGGGGGGGGCGGGGATTAAGCACAGATCTTGATGAAGCACAGAGAAAGGCTGGGCTGTGATGTGGTGAGTTTCAGGTGTGGCTCAGAGGACAGCAGAATCGGGTCAGAAGACGAGGCCGTGCTGTCTGGACCACTCTATCCAGAGAAGCCCTTTCTGAGGAACCCAGGATGTTCGGTGGGGGTAGCAGGGTCTCCTGAGGTGAAACATATCTGGATGCCCCAGGTGCCAGGGTCCCCTCCCCTCAGACTAATCTATACAGAGTCTGGCTGATGCCACCTACCAAGAACACTCTGATCCTTCTTGACTCCTCCCTCCACTTGGAGTCACATTTCAATTAATAATCAGTTAATAATTATTAAAAAGGATTTAGGAAGATAAAATTATAGAACTCCCAGCAATACTCAGATAAAAATAAATAATTCAAAAAATAGAGAAACTGTGATTGAAAGGGGCAGATAATAAGCTGTGAGGAAAAAACAAAGCATTAGTTAATTATAGAATGTGTGGTTATAAATGAGAAGGTAAATATTCCTCTTAAAAGAAAAGATGCAAACCATTGAACTTATAAGCAGTTATAGATATATCGATATATCCATACACACCAGAAGAAAGACCAGTTTCTCACTGAATGTACGAAAAGAAACACAGAAAGACAAGTAGATAAGAGAACACTATTAGTGAATTATTTTCACTTTTCTAAATTTAAGAATCTTCGTGTACTATTATTATATGTTAACCATTAAAACAACAAGAGGGAGAATACAAAAAAGGTCATAATATATAAGAGCAAAATGTGAGAGAAGAAAGTATAAAACAGCAGAACCACAAAAGTAAGTTCAAATAATCAAATAGCAACATATATACATGTATTTTTCACTTCTCTCATAGCTATTACTTGATCTTAACTCCATCAACTCTCACCAAGATTATTACAAGGGTTTTGTTTTCTTGTTTGCCCATGTCTCCCTATAGCCTAGACTTAATACAGCAGCCAAGGTTCAGTTCAGTTCAGTTCAGTTCAGTCGCTCAGTCGTGTCCGACTCTCTGCGACCCCATGAACTAAAGCACGTCAGGCCTCCCTGTCCATCCCCAACTCCCAGAGTTCACTCAGACTCACGTCCATCGAGTCAGTGATGCCATCCAGCCATCTCATCCTCTGTCGTCCCCTTCTCTTCCTGCCCCCAATCCCTCCCAGCATCAGGGTATTTTCCAATAAGTCAACTCTTTGCATGAGATGGCCAAAGTACTGGAGTTTCAGCTTTAGCATCATTCCTTCCAAAGAAATCCCAGGGCTGATCTCCTTCAGAATGGACTGGTTGGATCTCCTTGCAGTCCAAGGGACTCTCAAGAGTCTTCTCCAACACCACAGTCCTCATAAAGTATTTGATTATCTTGAATTGAGATTTTATATTAGTCATTATCTAGACCAAAAGACCTATGTGATTTATCCACTTGGAACCACCCTTACCTGTCAAAATTTATCTACTGTGGCTCCCACTCTTTTCTAGACACACTGATGCTCTTGCAGTACCTTAAACATTGTCTGACAACAGCATCCACATGGGTAAGGACTCTCTTATACGGTCTTAACAGAAGGATACAAGTAAGGAACAATTCCTTCCTTTTCTCTTTATCCAACAGTATAATGCTTACAATGGATTTGATAAAAACAGTAAAAAGAAAATAAAACTACATGCCAGTCTCATTTGTCAGCATGGGCACACTATACTGGGAGGGTTTCTGTGTTCTGTGTGCTTATTTGCATTTGCTAAGATGTTTCTTACAGATTGTCTCACTGGTGCCTTCTGCAGGGTGATAGGATCCTCCAGTCCTCACTGATGTCATTCTAGTACTCCTGTCTGTTTCTCCAAGTCTGTTCATTGCCCCTGGTATCTCTTCCTCCCTCCCATTACTATCTATTTTCTATGGAGCAGAGCAGCTTATTATGCTAAAACTTAAGTCATTTCATGTCTTTTCACCGTTCAGAATCTATTCTTAATGTCCTCAGAATAAAATTCAAAACCATAATGATGTCCTGAAAAGGCATCTAGGATTTGCCTCCCACTGTCTTTCTGAATTCATGCCCTGGTGCTTTCTTTTCACTCTCTCCACTCTAGTTACACAGAGCTCCTCTTCATTCTTCACCCAAGGACCGTGCCACCTCCTGGTGCTCATATCACTTTCCACAAAAAGCATTTTCTCCTAATAACTGAATATTACCCTCTCCATTAGTTATACCTTACTTCCCTTATATCCTTATTCAGAATGATTTTCGGTGAGATACCTCCAGAGCTCTCTCTTCCCTTTGCACTTGATATCTCCTATATATGTTTGCTGTACATTTTGTCCTCAGTACAATCTGTTGTTGTTGTTTAGTCGCTAAGTCATATCCAATTCTTTGTGACCCCATAGACTGTAGCCTTCCAGGCTCCTCCGTCCATGGGATTTCCCAGTCAAGAATATGGAGTGGGTTGCCATTTTCTTCTCCAGGGGATCTTCCCAACCCAGGGATCAAATTCACATCTCCAGAATGGGCAGGCAGTTTCTTTACCACCGAGCAACCACCACAGAACACAAATGGATCTTAATAAATGTTTACTGAATGAATAACTGGTTATATGTCCCTTTATCAATGATTTTAGGTGCTTGGATTACCCTTAACCCTTAATAATCCTTTCCAGTAATGTCATCCTTACTTTGATGTTGTCCTAAATCTATTCTATCTGTTATTCACATCATTTACTTTACTATAGAGACTTAGTTTTCACAAATAGAAACCAAGTCACAGAGAACACTAACACTAACCATCTGAGCATGACAGATGCCAGGAAAAGGAAAGTCTTAGAAGAATCATGGCTTCTTAGTAAGGATTTAAATTTTTCCAGCATTTACAGGATCCCTTGAACCAGTTAAAATGACTCTTCCTCAAAGCATCATGTTTTCCATAGATATAAGATGGTTCAGTTCAGTTCAGTTCAGTCGCTCAGTCATGTCCACCTCTTAGTGACCCCATGGACCGCAGCATGCCAGGCCTCCCTGTCCATCACCAACTCCTGGAGTTTACCCAAACTCATGTGCATTGAGTTGGTGATGCCATCCAACCATCTCATCCTGTTGTCCCCTTCTCGTCCTGGCTTCAAGCCTTCCCAGCATCAGGGTCTTTTCAAATGAGTCAGCTCTTTAAATCAGATGGCCAAAGTATTGGAGTATCAGCTTCAACATGAGTCCTTTCAGTGAACACCCAGGACTGATCTCCTTTAGGATGGACTTGGATCTCTTTGCAATCCAAGGGACTCTCAAGAGTCTTCTCCAACACTATAGTTCAAAAACATCAATTCTTCTGTGCTCAGCTTTCTTTACTCAAAAATAAATGCTCCATGAATTACAGAGTACAATACAGATTTAATTTAGATAAACTTAACTTAGATTCTTTGAGCCACTGTTCACCAAATACAGTAGAGATATCCAAGAGATGCCTTTATTATCAAAGTGAAGTTTTATATGAAAAATGGTGTGAACCATGTAGAAGCTTTGTTGATATTGGTTTATTTTTTAATTTAGAAAATTGCACTATGAACTAATATGTCTTAGTCTAATTTTCCTTGATAAAAGGGTATACTATTCTTTCACTGTTCATTTATTGATGTCTTCATTAAATGAAGACATCATTACTGAGCATCTACTTGTGCCAGGCAGCAGAGTTTTATAAGGTTGAAGCTTACCATGGGAATTCAGTGATAAAGTAAGACATAACCATTTAATCTAACTCATCAGACACTCTATGGAGAACTTGGGATATAAATAAGAAGAGATAGGGTTTAACTAATTTAATTGTCACCACAATTCAATAACTTAGGGCTATTAATACCCTCTTTAACAAATAGGAAACAGAAGAAGAAAGATAGAAGCTAATTTGTTCAAGGTCATGTAGCTAATATTTTGAAAGCTCAACTCAAGGCCATTGACTCCAGAATTCTTGTTCTAAAAGATGAAAGTCTATTTTCTTGAATATGAATAAATACAGTTTCTACCACCAAAGACTTCATAGTACAAGAAAAGATGAATTTATAAAATATTTAATACTGTTATAAGCTGGTATAAGTGTGATAATAACATTTTATATGGAATTTTAAAGAAACTCAGCTTAAGAAATAATTTTATTCTTCTGAGTAATAAGTAACACAGTAGTATGGAAAGCTAACAAGTGTTAATGACCTAACTGAGTTTGAGGGATAAATTAGTAAGGAGGCCAAGTACATTCTAGGAAATAAGAAACAATTATGATGAATTGTTAGATGAGTTTCCAATTCTTTGTGAACTGGATTTCTCTACCTCTTCTCCAGTCTTCACAACTGAGATGTGAATATCTGTTCTTGGAACATATCACCTTATAAACATTTGATGACAGGAACAGAACACATTAACATTCATTAGATGAATTATTTATTCACTGTTAATATGTATCATTTCCCCCCTTTCTAAACACAAATGGAACCTTTAAATTTCACATACAGTAAAACATAATTGGGTACCTTGAAATAACATAACCGAAGATGAGAACCAACAGCATTTCATTGTCAGTCATCATATTAACAAAATGCAATCATCTTGCTTTATATTAAATATGCCTGTGTGTGAAAAATCAGCATCCCTCATAGGTACAATTGTTATTTTTATTTCAGGTTATTCTCTAGTGCAAAAATCACAGATGTTAATCAAAATTAAAGTAATAGTTCACTCTCATGAATCTAGTGCTTTAGAGATTACTTAGATAATGTGATAACTAGGAATACAGCCATATGTTTTATGTCCAGTCATTAGTAATGTCACTGCATTTACTTGATTTGAAACATTATATAATTATCCACTCAAATTGTTTTTTAAAAAAATATTTTTTATATTAGATGAGATTGTACCTTATGTTTTCAACCTTGGATATTATCCTATATGCTTTCAATTAATCTTCAGGACAGCTGAGATTACTGAAGGTTTCTTTGGTTTGTACATCTATTTTGCTAGGCAGGCTGTTGAAACATGTAGTTTAGTAGAGATAAAAAGAAATAAAATGTGCCAACTTTCAATTTTTATAACTGATGAAAATTAAGAGAAGTAGATGTCATGATTTAACTCCTCCCTCTTTTTTCTAATTCTAGATAGACATTTGCATTACACATTTCAAATACCAATTCTACAATTTTGCTTTCAGTTCCCACTTTATGTCAGTGACCCTCTGGTGCTGCAAATTCAGGTGGAAAAGAAAGCATGGAAATCTCCTTTCACATGGAGCTTCAGAGAAATAAAAACATACAACCAAACAAAATAATATCATGTAGTTATGAATTCTGTGTAGACGATGAACCAGTGATGACAGATAATGAAAGCTTGGTTGATTTGGAGCAATTTAGTTCTTTGGGTATGAATGGCCTCTCTGAGAAAATGGCATTTCACTGTGATCTCCTGTCTGTAAAATTAAAAAGAAATAAAAAAGGAGAGAGAGATCATCTTTTTTCCAATAAGAATACATTCTAAACTTGTGCTATAGCAAATGAGAGCCAGTAAGACTGGACCAAGTCAATTGCTGTGAACTTGTAACACCATTCTGTTATTCCTATGCTTAGTCACCTTGACCTCTGCACTGATATTTTGGTGTAGAGCCATTATATGTGGATTAATGTGGAAACAGCGCTTGTCTATGATTGGAAGTGAAATATAAAGGAAAAAGAAGAAATGGGCTTGGGCTTGATGGGCATGAGTAACTGGGAGGACTGAAGAGCCACTGGGAAGAATTTAAGCTTCCTTCTTTCTTTTGTCCCTCCCATCTTTCCTTTGTTCCTTCTTTCCTTCCTTCCTTTTCTTTTTCTTCCCCTTCCTTCCCTCTTCCTCTACTCCCTTGCTTCCTTCCCTTATTTATTCTTTCTCTCCTTTCTTTATCCTCCTCCTCTCTCTCTCTTTCTTTCTGGAAGAAAAGATTGAAATGTATTAATTTTTGAATAATTGTATATATTCTAGTAACTTTTATCCCCCTCACCCATTTATCTCTGCCTCTGTTTTCCTTAACTCAGTGTACTCCAACATCCTCTCTTTGAAATAATCTGGCTATTCTGCCATTTTTACCCACTTATGTACTTATTAATAAATGCAGATATATTAAAATTAAGAGATAAAATAGAGAAATTTCAGAGTAAAGAAGGTATTTGTGACCCTTATAACTTAGCAAGTATAAAAATTCAAATTTAAAGAAAATTCCATATGAGATTGCAAGAGAAATGAATAGCCATTCATACAAGAAGCTATCCATATGGTCAAATAATTTTATGAAAAGATGTTCAAAACCATTGATTATTAGAGATATGCAGATTAAAACCACAAAAAGGAACTAATACAAACTGACTGAATGCCTAAAATTAAAAGACTGCCAGTTACAAATATAAAGAGGAGTTAGAATAAGGAAACCCTCAGAATAATCTCAAGGTGCTGGTAGGATTTTTCAAACTGATATGTTTGCTTTGGGAAAGCTGTTTATCTTATCTGCTGTTGCTGTTAAGTTGCATCAGTCGTGTCTGACTCTGTGCGACCCCATAGATGGCAGCACACCAGGCTTCCCCATTCTTGGGATTCTCCAGGCAAGAACACTGGAGTGGGCTGCCATTTCCTTCTCCAATGCATGAAAGTGAAAAGTGAAAGTGAAGTCACTCAGTCGTGTGTGTCCGACTCTAGCAACCCCATGGACTGCAGCCCACCAGACTCCTTCGTCCATGGGATTTTCCAGGCAAAAGTACTGGAGTGGGGTGTCTGGGACTCAGTCATTTCATATTGGGGTATGTATCCAACTTGAATGCATGCACAAGTAAACCAGAAGATATGCAGAACATGCACAGTAACATTTTCATAGTAACCTAAAACTGAAAACAATCTGGGCTTATCTACCATTAAACACATTATGATTTATTAGTGTAGTGGAGTATTATATAAAATATAGATAAATAAGGGCTTCCCAGGTGCAGCTAGTGGTAAAGAACCCTCCTGCTAGTGCAAGAGATGTAAGAGATGTGGGTTTGATCCCTGGATCAGGATGATCCCCTGGAGGAGGGGATGGCAACCCACTGCAGTGTTCTTGCCTGAAGAATCCCATGGACAGAGGAGACTGGCCACTACCTTCAACTGAAGTAAATTTGCACATATAGATAAATAAACTGTAGGTGCACATCACAAAGCAAATAAAACGCACAAGCACAGTATTAAAAAATGAACCCAATAGCAAAAATATGCATTGTAAACTACATTTTATTCTATTTAAAAAAGAGTCTGGATTGATTCTGCATTTTAATTGAGGTTGATCACTTAGCCATAACTATAGCTGCACCAAATTAACAGATGACCTGAACAACCTGTTTCAAACTGAGAGTTAATTGATTCATTGACCCATAAAATAAGATGTGCCCTCTAAAATGTAGCTCCAAAAAGTGAATATTAAATAGATGACCAGTATGAAAATGTTCAAATAGTCTGAGTAGATTCAGATTTCTATTATACCTGTTTCTACATGTATTAGATTACTAGGATTACCATAACAAAATACCACAGACTGAGTGGCTTAAATAACAGAATTAAATTGTATTGCAGTTCTGGAAGTTAGATACCCAAGATCAGTGTATCAGCAGATTTGTTTTCCTCTTAGGGCCCTTCCTTGGCTTCAAGATGACTGTCTTTTTACTATCTCCTCACACGATTTTTTCTGTGTGTTGTACTTCTCTGGTAATTCTTTGTGTTTACAAATTTCCTCTTCTTATAAGGACACAATCAGATTGGATTCTGATCCACCCTAAGGTCTCATTTGAATTCAATCACATTTTTAACAGTCCTATTTCAAAACAGTCATATTCTGAGATACTAGGGGTTAGGACTTCAACATGTGAATCTTAAGGGACATAGTTCAGCTTTTGTCATCATATCTTAAATTTATTCTATAGTCTCAAGGAATGGTACTTATGACTACTGAAAAGGAGGAAAAAATAAATACAGCCTGATTTTTGGATCAGTCACGGTATACTGCTCATGAAATGGTAGTATTCCATCGGAAAGGCCAATATTGTCTTGCTGTATATTTGTTGCTGTTCAGCCGCTAAGTCATGTCTGTGACCCCATGGACTATAGCACACCAGGCTTCCCGGGCCTTCACCATCTCCTGGAGCTTGCTAAAACTCATGTCCATCGAGTCGGTACTGCCATCCAACCATCTCGTCCTCTGTCATCCCCTTCTCCTCCTGTCTTCAGTCTTTCCCAGCATCAGGGTCTTTTCTAATGAATCAGCTCTTCACATCAGGTGGTCCTAAGTATTGGAACTTTAGGTATAGCACCAGTCCTTCCAATGAGTATTCAGGATCAATTTCCTTTAGGATTGACTGATTTGATCTTCTTGCAGTCCAAGGGACTCTCAAGAGTCTTCTTCAACATCACATTTCAAAAACATCAATTCTTCAGCGCTCAGCTTTCTTCATAGTCCAACTCTCACATCCATACATGACCACTGGAAAAACCATAGCCTTGACTAGATGGACCTTTGTTGGCAAAATAATGTCTCTGCTTTTTAATATGCTGTCTAGGTTTGTTATACCTTTTCTTTCAAGGAGCAAGTTGTTTTTATTTCATGAGTTCAGTCCCGATCTGCAATAATTTTGGAGTCGAAGAAAATAAAGTCTGTCACTGTTTTGATTGCTTCCCCATCTATTTGCCATGAAGTGATGGGACCGGATGCCATGATCTTAGTTTTCTGAATGTTGAGTTTTAAGCCAGCCTTGTCACTCTCCACTTTCACTTTCATCAAGGGGCTCTTTAGTTCTTCTTTGCTTTCTGCCATAAGGGTGGTGTCATCTGCATATCTGAGGTTATTGATATTTCTCCGGGCAATCTTGATTCCAGCTTGTGCTTCATCCAGCCCAGCATTTACCATGATATATGACTTCACTTTCACTTTTCACTTTCATGCATTGGAGAAGGAAATGGCAACCCACTCCAGTGTTCTTGCCTGGAGAATCTCAGGGACAGGGGGGCCTAGTGGGCTGCCATCTCTGGGGTCGCACAGAGTCGGACATGACTGAAGTGATGCAGCAGCAGCAGCAGCAGCACTCTGCATGTAAGTTAAATAAGCAGGGTGACAATATACTGCCTTGACGTACTTGCTGTACATAGATATGGAATTATATGTTTGAAAAATGGCAGATGAGTATGGAGATGGTGTTTCTTTCTTTAATGCCTACCCCAGAATGTATATATTTGTGGAAAAAGATCTAAATAATAATGTAAACATTAAGGCTCATCTTGTCAATGTAAATTAGCTCCTTTCTCTATTCAATGGCCTGTATACAGAGTAGCCTGGATTACTAGGGTCACATGGCCAATGCTGAGCTCAGCAGTGTGAATTTCTGCTAACCAAACCTCAACTTCCATTACCATTGCTGAGTGCTCACCACTGCAGAGGCTAAGATGCAGCTCCCCATTAGCAACAATCCATGGACATTCTTGAATGAATATTAATCCAACAACTCTGGCAAAAGAGTTATACTGGACATTTTTTATGATGGATTTTTTGTACTTTCCCTTCATTGGAATGGGCACATATTCAGGGAACAGATTCCCATTCTTTGGCTGCAGTGTTTCTGCTAGCACTAATATTCATGGATATGCAGAATAGTTTATCTATCCCGCAACAATCATAAATAAGACCTCTTCTATCTAGACAATTCATTTTACACTATGATAAAGGATTCACATCTAAAGAAATCAGTGATCTTGGACTCAGATAATTTGATAGGATAATGAAATAGCTTGCTGCATATCCAATTACCGACCACCTGGGAAATATGACACAACTTGAAGATTTATCTCAGAGGATAGTTTCAACATGCTTTAAACCAGAACCCAGAGTCGGGTGCCATCTTCATCACAGGAAGGAAATAAGGATCTATCTAGCAGTGTTTCTATCACAATTATTAAAAGAAACCCTTGGTGATATTTTTTCTTCCTACACAGTAATTTTGACCACAGTTTAGAGACATCAGTAGCCTAAAGGAATGCTTGCATTAGGGAATATAGTAATTCTGGGACCATGTGTTCCAGGGCTATTGATTTCCTACTGAATAGGCAGATATGGGTGATACTAGCCAGGAAATCTTAATTTCCAGAAGCAAAATGAATTTCTGGTAGACATTGCAAGATAAAAGGTTGTACCTGAGATACAAAAAATTCACTGAGAGTCTTCTAGAACTTTCTTGTACTATGATCTCAGTCAGTTGATAAATAAGGCAACTCATCTCCTATAAGATTTATGAGCCCTGTTAGGTGAGGTGCTGGTGGAAAATAAAGGGACTATGTAGAGGCTGATAGAAGAAAACAATAATGGTTACCAACTTAGGCTGAAGAGCAGTTGCAGAAATGAGACAGCAGACACTGTCTGAGATGTTACTTACAGTGCCCTTTATCTCCTTGCTGTTTGATGTGAATAGCATGATGGTAGTTAACATTTTACATTTCAGGTGAATATGTCACACGACTGCATTTACACCAGGGTGGTTTGATAGTTGATTGGCATTTTTATGCTTTCTGCTGTATAATTTTTAACTAAAAAGAATAAAATAATGAATGTTATGGTGCAAAAGGGGTGTAACTTGCAGGATATTTTTCATCAATCCAAGTTAACTTTTCTTTCACACTGACATATTTTAAGCAGGACAAAAGGGCTCCTTGCTTTTTGTTCTCTGGTGGCTGATGACCAAGGAGAGGTACCAGAAAGATGATAAAGAAAAGAAGGTGAGTGAGGCTGGCAGATTTATTGTTTCAGCTCCCTGTGAGAGTTTATGACATTCTGGTGGTATCTTCTTACCAAAGAGCATTGCTTATATAGGTGTCTCTCTTCGTGTAGTTCTCTTTTTGGGTTCTGGAAGCATTTCTCCCTTCATTCTCCTTGCTCTTTTGGATCTCTGGTAGTTAAAGTTTCCCACTGTTAATAGTTCCAGGAAAATACCCTGTTCATACAGTCATAATTAGGCCATTTATTAACCTCTTTTAAAACTAACATATTTAAAACTAACATATTGGTTCTTGTGATGGATTCAGGTGTTAAGAGTAAATATATTAATAAATCATTTATAAAATAATTAGTTTCATATTAATATGCTCATATGAAGTCAACTAACATCTCAAAAAACTTGGAATTTTCTTCCATTAGCATGTATTACTTTTATTTGACAAATAAAGTTATTATTGATAGGCAGATTGGCTACCAAAAGACTACTAATGCACAAAAGAATCAGGCAAAGAAGAAAGTGCCATTTGGGGGGAGGAAATTTAGCAACTAATGGCACTTCGCCAAGCAAGAAGCAGATGTTTAACTATAACTGTCAACAAAACATGAATAGAAAAAGAAACAGCATCATATGAAAGTTTTAGTTTAGAAAGTACAAAATCTGAAACTTGACATAAACACCAAGATGGAATAGAACATGTGTAGTGGAATCAGTCACGTTTTTTGTGATGTTTCTAAAGAATAGATGATTCTTTTTTTTTAATTCAAAGGCAAATTCAAAGTCAATGAAGTTGACAGCTCACAAGATTTTTCAACACTTTAAAACTCCTGGCAAGCAGTGAGAGTAAAGTTCACTGACATGGCTAGACTATATTAATATTTGGAACAAATGTGAACTTTAAATGGATACAGAATCCAAAAAGCAGTGTACTAGTTTGTAGAGCTTAACCAAAACTACTGATCTAGAAAGACTCCTTAATGAAAACAGTCTTTTGCCAGAGAATTCATATCTTTCACCAGTGAGATTATTCAATAAATTGAATAATAAAATCTCTTATACAAAAAGTATAAGTTCAAAGATCATTCTATGCTCAATTTACAGGTAATTTCATAAGCAAATGGATAAACCTCTTTTCCTCTTGGCCACATAGCATGTGCTGTTATGCTTTCATGGATATTGAATAGGATCTACAATATGGTTATTCCTCACAAGGCAGAATTTTATATTTGGTAATGTAACCATGCCAAATATGCAGCAGCAACCTTATAAAGAGAGCTAGGTTATTTATTATACTGATATGTAATACCCCTTGATTTGTTGGAATATTTTCTTCATCATTTTGAGCATTTCCAAAAATAAATAATATTAAAGTGAGTGTAAATGTGGATATGTGTAACCAAGGGCTAAACAAGCATTTTATGTGATAATTTCTGAGAATGAAAAATCAAAGAATCGGTATATTTTAATGATTATTACACATTCCAAACTCACAGGTATGACTGCACACTGTTGTCTCTGGTAATAACCTATGCTACGCTTATAGTCTACTCCCTAACAGATGGTGGAACAGAGAGTTTTATTCCCCCATGGCTACACACTAGGCTTTTAGAAGTGTAAGAGTGAATTTTTAAAAGAAATACAAACTTCCAAACCTCTTCTCATGCATAAACATTTGTTTGAGTTTAAATTATCCAGTTAAAATGGTAGTGTGATTTTTTTTTGGTAAAACATTGTTAGCAGTTTTAATGTTTATGTAGGTATGCATTTGAAGTCTAAGGGGATTTTTCCATTCTGTTTAAAATGTAGTTAAGTGTGAGAAGTTAAAAAAAAAAAAAAAGGCCTGGTATTATTTAAATCAACAAGCTAAGTTTTATATCTGGGCTATTTATATAAGGGTAGATATTTTTAAAAGACAATGAAGACAACAAATTCCATCATTTTGTTCTATAAATGTGAGAATTGAGGCTCAGAGTTGAAGTGACATGTTAAGAACACACTACTAATTAACAACAGCATGTCACAAAGTATAAATATCTTATTTTCCATAATGGTTACACCAATTTGTAGTCCAACTAAAATTATATGTGTTCCCTTTTCTTCATGACCCCATTAACAGTTTTTGTCTTTTTCATAGTAGTACTTATATTGTTTTTATTACAGTATATTTGCTTACACTGCTGTGTCATTTTCTGCTGTACAGCAAAGTGAGTCAGCCATCAGCTGAGTCACTGAGTCACATCCGATTCTTTGCAACCCCATGGACTGCAGCATGCCAGGTCTCCCTGTCCATCACCAACTACTGGAGTTTATGCAAACTCATGTCCACTGAGTCGGTGATGCCATCCAACCATCTCATCTTCTGTCATCCCCTTCTCCTCCTACCTTCAATCTTTTCCACCATCAGCGTCTTTTCAAATGAGTCAGTTCTTCGTATCAGGTGGCCAAAGTATTGGAGCTTCAGTTTCAGCATTCAGTTCTTCCAGTAAATATTCAGCACTGATTTCCTTTAGGACTGACTGGTTTGATTTTGCAGTCCAAGGGACTCTCAAGAGTCTTCTCCAGCATCACAGTTCAAAAGCATCAATTCTTTGGCATTCAGCTTTCTTTATAGTCCAACTCTCAAGTACATACATGACTACTGGAAAAACCATAGCTTTGACTAGATGGACCTTTGTTGGCAAAGTAATGTCTCAATTTTTTAATATGCTGTCTAGGTTTGTCATAGCTTTTCTTCCAAAGAGGAAGCATCTTTTAATTTCATGGCTTCAGTCACCATCCACAGTGATTTTGGAGCCCAAGAAAATAAATTTTGTCACTGTTTCCATTGTTTCCCCAAGCTCCCACTCACCACAACTAGAGAAAAGCCCACACAGCAACATAGACCCAGCACAGCCAAAAGTAAAGAATAAAATTATTTTAAAAAGAACACAGGAAAAATAATGACAAGTTTTTATTAATAAGATGAAGTCATAGGAAACTGACTGTGGTCTTGCTGGCAGACTGTCTCTATTGCCTTCTCTACTCATACACTTCAAAGAAGCCTGATGGGCTACAGAGGCTCACGTAGCCAAAAAGCAAACAAAAACAAAACAATAAAATAAAATTGAGACTGGCCTCCAGCCAAAAACCAACAAAGAATTGAGGGATTCTGTCCCACTGCTCTGTTGACTGAATTCTGCCAGTAGTCACGAGAGCTTGGAAGCAGAGCCTCTGCAAATTGAATGTTCAGAAGACACCCTGTCAGAAACCCTGAGGAGAGGGCCGAGTGAAGCCACTGCCAGATTCCTGACCTATAGAAAGGGTGACCTAAAAAACACACTGTGTTTAAAGCACCAAGTTTGTGGTAATTTTTTATGTAAGGTCCACCATAGATATAACTAATATTTGATAAATATTGAATACCACATCCAATCAATCAGTATTGATTGGTCAATACTAACTTGAAAATGGTTTATCTCATATGAAATAAAGAAACAATCATTAAATCTGAGAAAAATTGTAAAGATTCTTCACACATTTGTTTTTTTCTCGGTATATGTCCAAATTATCTTACACTGCAGTCCTTAGTCTCCAGAGCTAGTTCTTTACTTTTACCTTGAGCTTGGACAGTTGCAAATTTTGTGATAGACTGTCTCATGAGGTAACACTATGATTATGATATTTTCCAAGACACACAGGAGCATTGGATGGCAGTGGGAGACAGTTCTTGTTTTCAATACTCATCTTAAGGTAACATGATTAGGGTCTCCCTCCTTCCTGGGTGTTGCTTTACTTTAACCAATTCTTTATATAGCAGCAATGGAATAGTATCATTTGTCATTTCCCTGTCATTTTGGCTCTATATTTCTACTAATTTAGCCATTTGCAAAAGGATCATATGAATAATTTGTGTCATATGCCACACAATTTTCACTACTTCAAAACTTCGGATGTGTTGGCAACCATCTGAGCATAAAGATATTGTAAGTGCCTCCCTATTTATCATATTTTAAATCTAATAAAACTTTTCTCATATTTACTAAGGGGGGTCATCACATTAAATGAGCTTTCCACATGGCTCAATGGTAAAATATCTGCTTGCTAACACAGGAGACACAGGAGACACAGGAGACATGGGTATGATGCCTGTATCAGGAGGAAGAGGAGGAGGAGAAAATGACAACCCACTCCAATATTCTTGCCTGGAAAATCACATGGACAGAGGAGCTTGGTGGACTACAGTCCATTAGGTCACAAAGAGTGAGACCAGACAGAGCAAACACACAACAACATTGCATCAACTATCACCACTGTTAACAACTTGCATGTTTCATAGTCATTAACTTGATGTCATTTACTTCTGTGTTAGAAATTCATATAAATATCCAAAAGACATGATATAAAAGTTCAATGTGCTTTTTCCTCAGAAGAAAACCTATGACAAACTTAGACAGTATGCTAAAAAGCAAAGACATCACTTCACTGACAAAGGTGTGTATGGTAAAGGTGCGTATGGTCTTTCCAGTAGTCATATATGGATGGGAGAGTTGGGCCATAAAGAATGCTGAGCATCAAAGAACCGATGCTTTCAAAATGTGGTGCTGGAGAAGACTCTTGAAAGTCTCTTGGACAGCAAGGAGATCAAAGCAGTCAATCCTAAAGGAAATCAACCCTCAATATTCATTGGAAGGACTGATGTTGAAGCTCCAATACTGTGGCCACTTGACGTGAAGAGCCAGCTTATTAGAAAAGACCCTGAGGCTGAGAAATTTTGAGGACAAGAGGAGAAGAAGGCAACAAAGATAAGATGACTTGATGGACATGAGTTTGAACTAGTTCTAGGAGAAGGTGAAAGAGAGGGAAGCCTGGCATACTGCAGTTCATGGGGCCACAAAGAGTCAGACACAACTTAGCAACAGAACAAAAACAACAGAATTTGAACTATATTTCAAATTCAGTTTCCAGGCTTATCTATGACAAGACAAACGTTTGATTGAAAGTGATGAGCTAGAAGATGGAGATAATCTCAACATCCAGAAGCTATCACTTCAAATCATCACTCATCTTTTTTATTGTGCTTATTATATAATCTCTCTGAGTACATACTAACTACCCTTTTCCTAGTTCAGCTTTACATCATCAGAAAGTTCAGAATAATCAATTCCAGTAATCAAGTGCAATATGAATGCTCCATCTTTACATTAATTTGAAATTTTGCAGAGCAGTTTTACAAGAAGGTAGATCAATGGTTATAATATCAAGCCTCTCTCTACTATTCTAAAATGGAAGAGGGAACAAGAACAGAGACAAATAAAATTTAATGTAATAGTCATAAAATGCAAAGCAATACAATGGTCTGTCATCTATAATTTTTTTTCAAATGAAAATGTGTTTATTAGGTAGGAATAAGAACTAATAGAAATAACAAGTCATGTCCAAAAGATCAGTAGAAATTTATTGTATCTCTGCCATTCACTTATCTCCTTGCTAAACTGAGAAAATATGAAAATACAAATTCAAAAAATTACCTTTTCAGTACTTATAAGATTATAAGTTTATGTTTATTCTTGTTTATAGGACTTATACTCTTTATCAAAGCACTTTATAAGAAGTAAGAAATATAGGTATACCATTAAAGCATTAGCACAATTGAAATTTCTCAGATGCAATACACAAAATATAACAAATAGAACAAATAATAAAATGATGGTCACATATTTTGAGCTAATGGCTTCTCCAGGTAACACTTCACCTTTAGAATGGGAAGCACTGTTTGTAATTAGCATCTCCATCAGCCTAGGGCTAAAACAGAAGCAGCAAAACACACTATGAAAAAATGTTATCCCCTTATCCAAAGTTTAGCCCATAATAATGGAGACTAAATTGGCTGAATCCAAATATACTGACATTGGTATTTTAGCTATGTTAGTTACATTCAGCCAGTATAGTCACCATAATAAGGGCTAAGCTTTGGACAATGGGATAACATTTTTTATAGTGTGTTTTGCTGCTTCTGTTTTAGCCCTAGGCTAATGGAGATGCTAATTACAAACATTGCTGATCAGGAGGAAACTTTATTTTGTTTTTTTGTTGTTGTTGTTCTTTCGGCTTAAACAACAAATATTTATTTCTCACAGATTTGGTGGCTGCGTAGTTCAATATCAAGGAGCTGGCTAACTCAGTTACCGACAGATCTCCTTTTCTGGCTTGCAGAAGACGACCTTCTCACTGCATCCTCACATGATAGAGATAGAGCTCGAGAACAAGCTGTCTGTGTCTCTACTTACAAAGGCACTAATCTCAACTTGAGGGTCCCATCCTCATGACCTCATGTAATCCTGATTACCTCTCATAAGCCCCATCTCTCAATGCTATAGCACCTGGGATTTGGGCTTCAATGTATACATTTTGGGGAGACATTATTCAGTCCATAGCAGTATTTTAAAAATTGCAAGTTTACTGAGGTTACTAAGCTATGAAGAAGTCTGAGAAATAAAGTGATTTTTCTTTAGATTTTTCAACCTTTGGAATAAGAAAGATGTATTGGAAGGGGGTTGGGAGATGCTGGCACGTTACAGGTAGGCATCTCCTGAAGCCTGCATTAGAGATTTCATGAAAGTTGATTTCCCCAAACATGGACACCATCACCATCTATCACCAAGAGGAACCTATACTGATCCTGTTTTGCGGTTCTTGCAGACTCTTCATCAGTATCTATTAACAACCAGAAAACAAATTTGAGATTATCCTTAACATAGGGCACCATGACTTGTTTTCCCATTTGATATACTATTGTAGCTTTTCTCATGTTCTTAAACATGCACCTCATCATTTTTAATAGCTCCCTGATATTTTACAGTCTGGATAAGACATCCTTTACTTAACTTTATGCCTATGGTTGGGATTTTTAAGAACATTTGTAAATGGTTCCCAATTTTTCTCATTAGAAACACAATTATAAAGAGAATTTCAGAAGTTAAATCTAACAATAAATGATGGAGAGCAAAACTGCTCAAAAAGTTTTAAAGGCTTTGAATAAACATTACTTAATTGCCTTTAAGAAAATTATCAAATTATACCAATGTGAAGTGTTAGAGAGTGCTTAATTCCCCAGGTATTCAACAGCATTATATATTATCATTAAATTTTCCTCAATAGTGAAAAATCTCACCTTGTCATAGTTTTTTTTTTTTTTAATTGAGGTGTAAATGATGTATAACATTGTGCAAATTTAAAGTGTATAATATGTTCATTTATATACTGAAACTTTATCAGCTTACTATTAGCTCACACTTTTATCCTCATGTAATTATCATTTTTGTGAATGTGCTAAGAATATCTAAGATCTAGTCTCTTAGGAACTTTGAAGTTTATAATGCAGTATTGGTGACTATAATCATCATGTTGTACATTAAATCTCCAGAATCTATTCATCTTCCAACTGAAAGTTTATACCCTTTGACCAACATCTAGTTTTTGAAGCTTGTTTTATTTATTTATTTTATTTTATTTCTTTGCAAGGTCATTCAAGACTTGGGCTTTCTGGGTGGCTCAGATGCTAAAGAATCTGCCTGCAATGCAGGAGACCCAGGTTTAATTCCTGGGTTGGGAAAATCCCTTGGAGAAGGGAATGGCTTCCTACTCAAGTATTCTTGCCTGAAGAAATTCATGTACAGAGGAACCTGGTGGACTACATTCCATGGGGTCACAAAGAGTAAGGATCACAGCATGATGATGATATGAAGTTGGTAATTAGCACATTTTAAGCTCTAAACCTCAAACTAAAATAATAAATAATTCACAAATGTCACATAAGGGTAATCTATCCACGAGAGAGAAAAACTAAAGAGACTATTTATACCCACATGGGTTTACATATTTTAAATAATATTACGCTATTAAAATATCATGAGATGTTTGCATACTTAACATGTTCTAAGTAATTTATGTGTATTCAACTAGTAATTTCAACAATTGCATAAGACAGGTAAATCAGTATTCCCACTTTCCTGATGAGAGAACCAGAGTACAGAGAGGATAAGTAACATGGACAGACTCACTCAGCTTAGATTTGAACACAATCTATTTAAATCTCCAGAGCTCATGCTCTTGCATAGCAGTAGGGGGAGCAGTGATTGCCATTTGAGCATTAGATGTCAGAGACAATGATAGTGTTTTTGCAACTAGTAAACTATTAACAAAATATTAATTCTAATGATTGGTTTTATACCATAATAAACACACACTTTCCCACACACATTATAAAATAGAACATACATAGAAAATAATTTGATGAAAACTTGTATGATGCATTGTTTTTTTGATACTTTGTTTTCCTTGATTAATAAAACATTATTCTTAAGAGCATTGCAAAACAATACAAAACAAAATAATAAAAAGACACAGCACCTAAAGAATTGATGCTTTTGAAGTGTGGTGATGGAGAAGACTCGTGAGAGTCCTTTGGACTGCAAGGAGATCCAACCAGTCAATTTTAAAGGAGATCAACCCTGGGATTTCCTTGAAGGAATGATGCTAAAGCTGAAACTCCAGTACTTTGGCCACCTCATGCGAAGAGTTGACTCACTGGAAAAGACTCTGATGCTGGGAGGGATTGGGGGCAGGAGGAGAAGGAGACGACAGAGTATGAGATGGCTGGATGGCATCACTGACTCGATGGATGTGAGTCTGAGTAAACTCCGGGAGTTGGTGATAGACAGGGAGGCTTGGCATGCTGTGATTCATGGGGTCACAAAGAGTTGGACATGACTGAGCGATTGAACTGAACTGAATTGAACTAATAGTTACTTGCAACATTGGAGTAGTCAGCAGATGAAAGATAAGGATAATGTGCACAGAAACCAGTTCACTGAACATTAACAAGTTTCTTACGTGTATAAATTCCAAAAATCTATTTCTATTGTGGTATATTTTTATGGGAACATTTTTATGTGTTTTACATTACTTAGATTTTTAATAATTTTTTCTTCTTAAAGTCTGTTCCTAGGCAAAGGGCTACATTTTGTATTTTTAATCAAAATTATCTATGAAAAAGATATTGCAAAGTTAAGCCTAATTTTTCATATAATTTTACCAATATATTTTTTATAACTACATGAGTTTATTACAAATACCACAATAGAGACCAGTTCATATCAGAGCTGTTGAAATGTGAATCAACTGTATTTTAATGATGAAATAATAGTGAAGACAATGTTTTGTATACTCTCCCTTTCACAGAGNCTAAAAACATTGAAATATCACTGGTTGAAAACAGATGTTAAGATAAAAATGTCCAACACAGCAAAGATATTTGCCTTTTACTTCAGCACAGTATTTTCTGTATTGTGTAAATTTCTTTGTAAGCAGCAAATAACAACATGGAAAATGAGGTCATGTGTGCTTTTTCATCAGTTCACTATGCTTTGGGCTACCAACAAACATGAGTTCAAAATCAAACCTTCCATTCTACTAAATATAGTGACTCAAGAAAACAAATACCTCATTTATTCTTTTCATATTCTAGCTTAAAAATCTTCACTGGTCTACAACAGGTCAATATGTTCTTCTCCTAAAGATAGGCAATTTTCTTAAGTAATGTATTGAAGTAATGCTGAAATTCTCCAACCCAGGCTTCAGCAATATGTGAACTGTGAACTTCCAGATGTTCAAGCTGGTTTTAGAAAAGGCAGAGGAACCAGAGATCAAATTGTCAACATCCACTGGATCATGGAAAAAGCAAGAGAGTTCCAAAAAAACATCTATTTCTGCTTTATTGACTATGCCAAAGCCTTTGACTGAGTGGATCACAATAAACTGTGGAAAATTCTGAAAGAGGTGGGAATACCAGACCACCTAATCTGCCTCTTGAGAAACCTATATGCAGGTCAGGAAGCAACAGTTAGAACTGGACATGGAACAACAGACTGGTTCCAAATAGGAAAAGGAGTACGCCAAGACTGCATATTGTCACCCTGCTTATTTAACTTATATGCAAAGTACATCATGAGAAACGCTGGGCTGGAAGAAGCACAAGCTGGAATCAAGATTGCTGGGAGAAATATTGATAACCTCAAATATGCAGATGGCACCACCCTTATGGCAGAAAGTGAGGAGGAACTAAAAAGCCTCTCGATGAAAGCGAAAGAAGAGAGTGAAAAGTTGGCTTAAAGCTCAACATTCAGAAAATGAAGATCATGTCATCCGGTCCCATCACTTCATTGGAAATAGATGGGGAAACAGTGGAGAAAGTGTCAGATTTTATTTTTTGGGGGGCTCCAAAATCACTGTGGATGATGATTGCAGCCATGAAATTAAAAGATGCTTACTCTATGGAAGGAAAGTTATGACCAACCTAGATAACATATTCAAAAGCAGAGACATTACTTTGCCAACAAAGGTCCATCTAGTCAAGGCTATAGTTTTTCCTGTGGTCATGTATGGATGTGAGAGTTAGACTGTGAAGAGAGCTGAGCACCAAAGAATTGATGCTTTTAAACTGTGGTTTTGGAGAAGACTCTTGAGAGTCTCTTGGACTGCAAGGAGATCCAACCAGTCCATTCTAAAGGAGATCAGTCCTGGGTGTTCTTTGGAAGGAATGATGCTAAAGCTGAAACTCCAGTACTTTGGCCACGTCATGCAAAGAGTTGACTCACTGGAAAAGACTCTGATGCTGGGAGGATTGGGGGCAGGAGGAGAAGGGGACAACAGAGGATGAGATGGCTGAATGGCATCATCGACTTGATGGACATGAGTCTGAGTGAACTCCGGGAGTTGGTGATGGACAGGGAGGCCTGGCGTGCTGCCATTCATGGGGTCGCAAAGAGTCGGACACGACTGAGCAACTGAACTGAACTGAATGTATTGAATGAAGCATCCCAAATATGGGAGAATTTCCAGGATACAAGAACTTACACAGTGATTGAAAAAGAGAGGGCATAAGTACTCAAGAGAAGCTAATACAACATTTTGAAACAAATTTGATAGAGCAATAAACCTAAGGGAATCTACACAGTGTGTGGAAAATAACAGTGAGGGTAAGGTTGGCAGAAACAAAAACTTAATACACCAAGATATCAAAGTTATTATTTGTTTTGAATGATTTTTGAAAATAGAACTTGCAGTGGATTGAAGATATTCGTTACAACGCCTGACTCTGCACAATAAGATTTCATGGTATTTGTTTTCATGAACAGACATATGAATAGCTCCCTTTTCATTGATAGAGAAAATAGGCACAACAAACATTGGCTTTAGATTTTAAATCAGAGCAAAGAAGGAAAAGAAGGTGAACCGGAGTCATCGAGATTCCCTGATGCTACAAAACCTCATCCAAAGCATTCTAATGTCCTTTTTTATTAGCTTGTTCATGCTTCTATAACAAAATGCCATAGACTGAGTGGCTTAAATCTGAACCATTTACTTCTCATAGTCCTGGAGAATAGAAAGTCCAAGATCAGGATGCAAGTGTTGTGAGATCCTGGTGAAAACTTCTTCCTGGCTTATAGAAGGCTGCCTTCTTGCTATATTCTCATATTGCACAGAGGGAGAGAGAGAGAAAGAGAGGGTAAGGAGGGAATGGTTGAGAGTTAACAAGCTCTGATCTTTTACTATTAGGGCACTAATCCCATCATCATTAGGCCCCAGCCTCATAATTACATCTAACCATAATTATTTCCCAAAGAACCCATCTCCAAATACCTTACATTGGTGGTTAAAGCATCAACATATAAGTTTTGGAGGGAGGCAATTAAGTCCATAGCATTCCATCCCTGACTACACGCCACCTCCCACCCCAAATTCATGTTCTTAAATGCAAAACATATACATTCCAACAGCCTCATAGTCTTAAGTCAATGTATCATCAACTCTAAAATCTAAAGTCAAAGTCTCTTCTAGATATCATCCAAATCAAATACAGGTAAGACTCTAGGTACATTGCATCTTGAGGTAAAATTACTCTCCCACTGAAAACCCGTGAAACTAGAGAAGTTATATGATTCCAAAATACAATGATGAGACCGGCACAGGATAGACAGTCCCATTCCAAAAGGGAGAAATAGGAAAGAGAGAAGAGGTGATGGGTTCCAAGAGAATTCAAAACCTAGCAAGGAAAATTCCATTTGATATCAAGGCATGGGATTTATCTCCCTTGGTCCCATGATCTCCCCTTTGAGACCACTGAAGTGGCAACCAGCCCAAGGAAGCCAGAGAGGCAGAGCTCCACCATTTGAAACTGAGGAGGAACTAGTTATGCTTCCTGGGCCTGTGGCAGAAATAGCAGTTCTGATGATCTCTGAATTACCTTGCCATCATTCTTCCTTTTCTTGAGGAATTGTGCCTGCACTCACAGTAGAATAGTTTCATGTCCTGTCTCGTAGAGTCTAACAAGTCTGACAGCCTTCCACCCTTCAGCCTCACCTGATCTGTTGCTTTCAGTTCAAACTGGCAGCTTCAGTGCTGGTATAAACTCATCTCTATTCCAAGCCTCTGCTAAAATGGTTGATTAAGTTTATGAATGGCATCCACCATCTCTTTAGGAAATGGACACAGAATCATATTTCAGTGTCTCTTCAATACAAATTTTCTCACATTTTGCAATATGAATAGGCTGGTTCTTTTGGTTTTAATTAATTTAATTTAATTTATATCTCTCCAACCACAACAAACTCTGGAAAATTCTGAAAGAGATGGGAATACCAGACCACCTGACCTTCTTCTTGAGAAACCTATATGCAGGTCAGGAAGCAACAGTTAGAACTAGACATGAACCAACAGACTGGTTCCAAATAAAGAAAGGAGTATGTCAAGGCTGTATATTGTCACCCTGCTTATTTAACTTATATGCAGAGTACATCATGAGAAATGCTGGGCTGGATGAAGTACAAGCTGCAATCAAGATTGCTGAGAGAAATATCTGTAATCTCAGATATGCAGATGATACCACCCTTATGGCAGAAAGCGAAGAAGAACTAAAGAGACTCTTGATGAAAGTAATAGAGGAGAGTACAAAAGTTGGCTTAAAGCTCAACATTTAGAATACTAAGATCATGGCACCTGGTCCCATCACTTCACAGCAAATAGATGGGGAAACAGTGGAAACAGTGACAGACTTTATTTTGGGGGCCTCCAAAATCACTGCCTATGGTGACTGCAGCCATGAAATTAAAAGATGCTTGCTCTTTGAAAGATAAGCTATAACCAATCTAGACAGCATATTAAAAAGCAGAGATATTATTTTGCCAACAAAGTTCCATCTAGTAAAGGCTATGGCTTTTCCAGGAGTCTTGTATGGATGTGAGAGTTATACTATAAAGAAAGCTGAGCACTGAAGAACTGATGCTTTTGAACTGTGGTGTTGGAGAAGACTTTTGAAAGTTGGACTGCAAGGAGATCCAACCACTCCACCCTAAAGGAAATCAGTCCTGAATACTTATTGGAAAGACTGATGATGAAGCTGAAATTCTAATACTTTGGCCCCCTAATGTGAAGAACTGACTCATTTGAAAAGACCCTGATGCTGGTAAAGATTGAAGGCAGGAGGAGAAGGGGATGGCAGGATGAGAAGGTTGGATGGCATCTCCAACTCGATGGACATGAGTTTGAGTAAGCTCCAGGAGCTGGTGATGGACAGGGAGACCAGGCATGCTGCAGTCCATGGGGTCACAGAGTCAGACATGACTGAGCGACTGAACTGCAATGAACTGTTTTATTGAACATTTTACCATAAGCAATCAGTAGAAATCAAGTTGTTTCTTTAATACTTGCTTAGAAATCTCCTCAATTATCCAAGTTAATCCCTTGAAAATTTTACCTTACACAAAAATCAAAACTCAGTACAACCAAGTTCTTTGGTGCTTACAACAAGAATTATGCTTGCTCCAGGTTTCAATAACATATTATTCATTTCTACCTAAAATCTCACCAGAATGGCCATATCTCTATCAACGTTCTTTTCATAATTATTTCAGCCTCTACCCATTACTTAGTTTCAAAGCCATTTCTACATTTTTAGTTATTTGTTATAGCAGCATGCCACTTGTGGTAACAAGCCCTGTCTTAGCTCAGACTACTATAACAAGTTGTCATGTATAGTTATGTCTTAAATAACAGATATTTTTTTTTCTTACAGATATGGAAGTTGGAAGTCTGGGATTAAAAGATGTCAGTACAGGTTCTTGATAAGGGCCTTCTTCCTGGCTTACCAGGACCATCTCCTTACTGAATCTTCACAAGACAGAGAACATGTAAGATCTCTGCTTACACAGCGTGAATCCCACCACAAGAACTCCACCCTCATGACTTAATCTAAACCTAATTATCTCCCAAAGGCCTTACCTCCAAGTACCAGCCTTTGGAGATTAGGGCATCAACATATGAACTTGGGGAGCACATAGCATTGTGTCCATAACATCTTCCTTCCATCTTTTTGCCACAATGGGATTCACATCTCAATGTCATCCACCTCAACCTAGGAAACTTCAGGTCTTTCATTGAGGTTTTGTCCTATCTTTGCTGTAGCACTTTCTTTATCAAGATATCAAGATATTTAAGATTGGTAGAAAGTGTTCCCTGGCTAATAGAAAGACTGAACAGGAATGTGTCAGGTTCTGGGTGTCAACGCTGTCTTTAGCACTAAGCAGTTGCAAAATAAATAAATAAATAAATAAATCGAGAGATTTTAGGAACACATATACAATATTCCTAAGCACTTTAAACAGCATTTACAAATAAAACAATAAAAAAAAGAAATATCCAAATGAACTCAGCTTTCTAATCAGCAAACTAAAACTTGTCAATCAAACTATATTCTATTTTACTTAATATATAAATAGAAATCTCACATTCATTTATTCAGTTGAGCTTATAGGTAATATTTTAATCTAATGTATTTTTAGTTGAGAAATATGTCCATTAAAAAAGAAATTCAAATATACAAATAAACTTAAAATTTATAAGAATTTTAAGTGAAAGCATAATAAAATGGTATTGGCCAGGCTACTGAAATAAGGTAGCAAAAATACTTGGGCTTATTTGAGTCTTTTCTCATTTCTAGAAATTTAATCTGTTCTAGTCACAGAGTGGCAATGGGAACATCTCAATGAAAACAAAAGGGAAAGTGAAAGTTGCTCAGTCTTGTCTCACTCTTTGTGACCCCATGGACTGTACAGTCTATGAAATTCTCCAGGTCAGAATACTGGAGTGAGTAGCCCTTCTCTTCTCCAGGAGATCTTCCAGAGATTGAACCCAGGTCTCCCTCATTGCAGGCAGTTTCCTTACTATCTGAGCCACCACAGAAGCCCAAGAATACTGGAGTGGATAGCCCTTCCCTTCTCCAGGGTATCTTCCCAACCCCGGAATTGAAATGGGGTCTTAAGTTGAGCCACCAGGTAAAATAATTCAGTTCTGATATTGGAGAGAGATGATTGCTTTTGAACCCTGACTCCAATTAGGTCAATAACAATTCATTTCCTATTCCTTATGCACAATTTTTTATTGAGAGGTGATGAATGTTAAAGAAGGGCTGTTGCTGCTGCTGCTGCTGCTAAGTCACTTCAGTCGTGTCCGACTCTGTGCGACCCCATAGGTGGCAGCCCACCAGGCTCCCCTTTCCCTGGGATTCTCCAGGCAAGAACACTGGACTGGGTTGCCATTTCCTTCTCCAATGCATGAAAGTGAAAAGTGAAAGTGAATTTGCTCAGTCGTGTCTGACTCCTAGAGACCCCATGGACTGCAGCCTACCAGGCTCCTCTGTCCATGGGATTTGCCAGGCAAGAGTACTGGAGTGGGCTGTCATTGCCTTCTCCAAAGAAGGGCTAATGGAGCTTAATAAGAATATGTCCCAGAGAAAGTTAGCAACAAGAGAAGACAAAGTTGGTTTTGTTTTGTTTTTCTCATCAAGGAATTAGAGAATGACAAATTATAAAAATATTGAGATAAATTAGATACACAATTAAGAAGAAAGACTAGGCCTGGTAGACGATGGAAGAGGAGTATATGGACATGGAGTAGTACATCTCTCTCCATTGATATATCAGGAATACACCTTCAGACACAGAAGTGCATGCAGAACACTAGCTGAGAGCGGACAGGAGTAGCTGACCAGCATAAAAGAATACAAAGACCCATGCAAAACTGGGAGGACAAAGGGACTATGGGAAAAAACAGAAGTGTTAGTAGGACTGGACCTGCCCTTGGAAGATGGAACTGAAGCAGGGACCTGACCCAACATCAGGGCAATTTTCCTAGTCAGGAGAAACATTTAAGGCTGTGAGTGCAACAGCTGATCTGTGGCAGCCTAAATGGAATGAGAATCAGACAGTCCTTGCCGCAGCCATACGTACCCTGGACAGGAATGTAGATCCCCTGGAAGGTGCAGCGGCTTGGAGCTGGAGTTTTGGGATTGTGGAGCAATCCCGGGGTGAGGGCTGCTGTTGACTGCAGAGAGGCGGATTGAGGGGGTGTGGGGAAGGAGATTGTGGTGGGAATTGCCTGTGGAGGAAAGCCAGGCAGCCATGGAAGCAAGGCCATACTTCTGAGTCACACGTAGCGGGTGGAGCCATCACCATAGCCTTTCTCTCCCACATGTCAGCATAGGCAGCTGAACAATAGAAAGGCTGGCCCATCAAATGCCTGAGGCACTGAACTACAGAGTAGGATCCCCCCCAGGGTGCTCCTTTAAGTGACTGATGCACTGATCTACAGAGCAGGACTCCAGCCAGGGGGCCCTTCTATGAGCCTAATACACAGAACAACAGAGAAGGACCCCAGGCAAGGGAGCTCTCTAAGTACCTGAACAGGTGGAGCTACAGAAAAAGACTGGCCAAAGAGGCCTTCTGATTGCCAGCTATGAGAGGCTCGAAAAAAGACTCTGATAGGGTCAGAACTCTTGCAGTGAAGGCAGTCCGTATCCCTGCAAACTTGGAGCTGCCAGGATCCCTGCAAGCCAAGCAGCTGTGCCACCTTCACACTCAACTCTCACTGGGGCGGTGCTGCCACAGGCAAAAACAGTCTTGCATCTATACATGCAGGGTTGCTTCAGGCATGTCTCTTTGCATTGTGTAGACTGTGGCCTGCCAGGCTTCTCTGTCAGGGAGTTGGGGTTCCGAGGCAAGGACACAGGCCAATACTGGTTGCCATACCCTTCTAGAGCACTGTGTTTCCCTAGCCACCAACTCCCTTGAGTACCTGGTGCTGCCAGAACCCCTGTGACCCAAGCAGCTGCACCACCTCCACACGTGGCCCTCACAGGGGCAAACCCAAGTCCTCCAGGGCAGCCTCAGGAGCAATCCCCAGTGGACAGTCCCCGTGCAGTGGTGGAAATAAAACCACAGTTGAAACCCAGAGCAGTGTGACTAAGGAAGAAGGCCCCAAACCTTCCCACCACTTGTACAAGCAGCAGATTAAATCCACACAATCAATTAGGCAGACTCTGTCTATGGAATATATAAAAGGTCACTAAGAGCTCCCATAAAAGAAAACGCATTAGTTCTGATTGCTGCAGACATTGGAAGCAAGAGCTCATAGGAGTAAGACCAGATAAGAATCTGAGCTGCCCCCACAATAGGTCCAGGTATCAGTACAGTGTCGGAGGGCATCCTAGGGAGATGAGGTGGACTGTGACTCCCAATGAGGGAAAGGACTCTGATAGCAGTGACTCAAGGCAAACATTTATTATTCTTATGTTTTGACTTGTTCTGTAGATTTGGATTGTTTTTTTCCTTTCTCCCCCTCTCTGTCATTGTTGTTGATTTTATTGGCACTATGAAATCTAATTAAGCTTTTGAGATTTTTATTCTTTTTTTTTTTTTTTCTCAGTCACATTTTTTATTGGTATTATAAATCCCTGCCTCTATATTGGGCTTTTGCAGTTCTGGGGAGTTTTCATTTTTTTTCTTTTCCCTTGTTTTAATTTTAATTTTTTTAATATATTATTATTTTTTCTCAATTTATTCCTTTGTTTGCCTTTCCTACTGCTCTTTTCCCCTTGCAGTTAATCTCTAACATTATAAATCTTCTTTATCTGCCTCTATTTAACTTTGCATACCTATTCTTTCTTTCTTTTCTTTCTTTCCTTTCCTCTCAACATATTTGTTATTTTTATTTTCATTGCTTTATTCCCCAGTTGGCATCTTCCTTTAGTTTTGTTTTCCAGTTTGTGTTTTAGTTATTTTTGTTCTGGTAGATATTATTTTTGGTTTCCTTCGTTTGCCGGGTCAATCTATTGTTTTTTTTTTTTTTTGGACTGTTCTGATTTTGCTTATGGGTGTATATGTGTATATGTATATTCAGTCACACTTTTTTTTTGTTGTTATAAACCTCTACTCCTTCATTTGGCTTTTCCAGTTTTGTGGAGTTTTCCTTTTGTTCCCCTTTTTTGCTTTCTTCCATTTTTTTTTCTTTTCTCTTCTTTATAATTTTAACTCTTAATTTTTTAAAACCTATTATAGTCTTTCTACATTTATCCCTTTGTTTGCCTTTCCTACTGTTCTTTTCCCCTTGCAGTTAATCTTCAATGTATACAAATCTTCTTCATCTATCTATATTTCACTTTGCATATCTATTCTTTCCTTTCCTCTCAACATATTTGTTAATTTTTTTTTTTTTTCATTTATTCCCCACTTGGCACCTTGTTTTAGTTTTGTTTTCCAGTTTGTGGTTTAGTTAGTTTTTTTCTTAACTCATAAATATTTTTGATTTTCTTTGTTCACTGGGTCAATCTATTGTACTTTTTTGTTGTTGTTGGACTGTTTTGAATTTGCACATGGCTGCATATGTATATGGAGAAGGCAATGGTACCCCACTCCAGTACTCTTGCCTGGAAAATCCCAGGGATGGAGGAGCCTGGTGGGCTACAGTCCAAGGGATTGCTAAGAGTCGGACACAGCTGAGTGACTTCACTTTCACTTTTCAATTTATATGTGTATATTCCATTATTTTAATTATTACTTGTCTGATTTTGTAATGACCATTTATCTGGGGTTCATCTTTCGTTTCTCGTTTTTGGATATTTGTTTTAAACTCACTTAATGTCATAACAAACCACTTGTGGAATCTTCATTCCTGACCAGAGATCAAGCCTTCAGCCTTTGGAGTGGGAGCACTGACTCCAAGACCCTAGAGTAACAGTAAACTAACCCTGAAAAGTGAAAGTGAACTCGCTCAGTCGTGTCTGACTCTTTGTGACCCCATGGACCGCAGCCATTCCTCCATCCATGGAATTTTCCAGGCAAGAGAACTGGAGTGGGTTGCCATTTCCTTCTCCAGGGGATCTTCATGACCCAAAGATCGAACTTGTGTCTCCCACATTGCAAGCATTTTTATCACCTGAGCCACCAGGGACAACAAACAAAAAATAATACAAACCCAATCATCAGCAGACAGGATAACCACCTCACTCATCCTTGCCTATAAGAGTAAAAACAAACAACCAAAACAAACAATCAGTCAAACAAAAACTCAGCAAAAATCTCAGCCTATAGGAAGCTTACACAAACCACTGGACCAACCTTCAGTTCAGTTCAGTTCAGTCTCTCAGTCGTGTCTGACTCCTTGCAACCCCATGAATCACAGCACGCCAGGCCTCCCCATCCATCACCAACTCCCAGAGTTCACTCAGACTCATGTCCACCATCACCAACTCCCGGAGTTCACTCAGACTCATGTCCATCAAGCCAGTGATGCCATCCAGCCATCTCATCCTCTGTTGTCCCCTTCTCTTCCTGCCCCCAATCCCTCCCAGCATCAAAGTCTTTTCCCATGAGTCAACTCTTCACATGAGGTGGCCAAACTACTGGAATTTCAGCTTTGGCATCATTCCTTCCAAAGAAATCCAAGGGTTGATCTCCTTCAGAATGGACTGGTTGGATCTCCTTACAGTCCAAGGGACTCTCAAGAGTCTTCTCCAACACCACAGCTCAAAAGCATCAATTCTTCAGCGCTCAGCCTTCTTCACAGTCCAACTCTCACATCCATACATGACCACTGGAAAAACCATAGCCTTGACTAGATTGACCTTAGTCAGCAAAGTAATATCTCTGCTTTTGAATATACTATCTAAGTTGGTCATGACTTTTCTTCCAAGGAAGCGTCTTTTAATTTCATGGCTGCAGTCACCATCTGCAGTGATTTTGGAGCCCCAAAAAATAAAGTCTGACACTGTTTCCACTGTTTCCCCATCTATTTCCCATGAAGTGATGGGACCGGATGCCATGATCTTCGTTTTTTGAATGTTGAGCTCTAAGCCAACTTTTTCACTCTCCATTTTCACTTTCATCAAGAGGCTTTTTAGTTCCTCTTCACTTTCTGCCATCAGGATGCAAATTTCCAGCTTAGCAAATGCAGTATCACTTATTTTTGGAAGTAACCTATTATTTATATGTAATGAAGAATTGATTTGCTTCAAATTATCTTTGGCAAAGATTTCAGCACACATGATTGTCAATTTGGCTATCTAGCCAGTAAAATTGGGGAAACAGTCCTTCTAGGTCACTGCAGTTGCTTCCCTCATCTTTGGCAGCTTATCATTAACTATTATTAATATGATTAACATGTCTTTTAGCATAGTACAGAACTCAATAGTAATGGTGTCTGATTACAGTCCTACAAGGAATGGTTAGTGATTTCTGAATACCCATACGTTTTGTGAGGTTTCAGTGAGTCAATACTACGTTTCTCTTTTTTTATCACTTCCTCTTCCACCTTGAAATATATTCTGGCTTTGCAACAATTATCCTTCACCAGAAGCAGGTCTAAAACATTGCCCAACCCCAGAGATTTCCAAATTGAATATGTGAATGACCAGAGTCCAGAGGTTGGTAGGATCAATTGTTTTCCTCCTTCTGTAGTCCCACTAATTTACATTTCTTGGTGAATCACTGTCTCTTTCTATTCTATCTGCATTGGGAACATAAAACTCTATGAACATTTATTCTAAAAAGGAAAACCAATAAGGCTATGGCTATTTCTGTTTTTGTTTGTTTGTTTTCTTTTGTTTTTTTTGCATTACATTTACAGCTTTTTTAATGGAGCTTTTATTTCAAAGTGTATAACAGGACAAATAAGCGTGAATGGATTGGGCCACATCTCGGTTACATACTGCTCTTGAAATCCAACACATTGTTCCAGGGATTATTGCAATATTAAAATTGAGATAGAAGAGTAATGAAAAAGATGCATTAGACATGCACAAGCAATTATTATTATTAATTTTAAAGTTTTATTTTTTCATAGCAAGTGAGGATTCATCTATAATGCTCTTGAATGTGCATGAAAAAGGATGAGCAAAAGGTATTGAGTGATGCTGCTGCCAAGATAAAAATGGTGCCTTGTATATGTATTTGATTACATAGCTACATTTTCAAAAGTATTTTCTACATAAAATCTCATTGACTTCAATTAGAATTTGCAATCTAAGTACGCCATATGGCTTTGCTTAAAAGCAATGAGACTATTAAATTTAATTACTTTTATATGCCTCTCGCATGGTAAAGGTGCTTGTTAAAGGAGCAGCAGTATATGAGAATTATTTCTAGTAAAAATTGAAAACTAAGAAGATGGCTACCGTCTGGTGGTTACTAATTGGCAGTCTATGCTGCAAGAAAAGTAATTTTCAGTAATACTAAAAAATAGCAGCCAGAAAACAATGTAACTTTGCTAATTTTATTGCTGGTGTATCTAGCTGTTCGAATGTAATGTAAATTAACACTAGTGCTCGAAAACAAAGTACAGGTTTCCCCCACTATCAGAAAGTAGAACCTTCCTATGAAAACTTTCATAAGATAAAACTGGCCAAAAGTGAAGAAGCAATTACTTTAGGGCACATGTTGCTAAGGAACACAAAAGCTAAGAAAGCAGGATGCTCACAGACAGTTCAAAGCTATGACCTCTGGATGCTGAGATGATGATGTGGTTCAGGGGAAGGAGCTTGTAGGGTCTATTGTCACTGCTCAGGGTGCATGCTACCTCTATAATCTCTTTCTTCAAAGCAAACATTGAATTCAACGTCCACTTTCTTGACTTTTTTCATAAAAATTAAAGTCATCGTCAGATTTTTTTTTTTTTTTTTCCTGTTAGGGAAAACAGGTGCTAATGCAAGTCTTTTCAAAAGTAAAATGGCACTGAAAATTCCCTGGCAGCCCAGTGGTTAGGACTCGGTGCTTGCACTGCGGGGAACGTGGGTTCCATCCTTTGTCTGGGAGCTGAGACACTGTTTGGCATGTGGCATGGCCAAAAAAAAAAAAAAAAGGCAGCATAACCAGAACTTTTTGAAAAGCAGGGAATATTTGCACCTCCTCTACTTACTAGGTCTTGTTCTCTTTCCCATAACAAAAAAAGGCATGTGTGTGTGTGTGTGTGTGTGTGTGTGTGTGTGTGTGTGTGTGTGTATTAAGTAGCTGCTGCTGTTGCTGCTAAGTCGCTTCAGTCGTGTCCAACTCTGTGCAACCCCATAGATGGCCTCCTACCAGGCTCCTCTGTCCCTGGGATTCTCCAGGCAAGAACACTGGAGTGGGTTGCCATTTCTTTCTCCAATGCATGAAAGTGAAAAGTGAAAGTGAAGTTGCTCAGTCGTGTCTGACTCCTAGCGACCCCATGGACTGCAGCCTACCAGGCTCCTCCATCCATGGGATTTGCCAGGCAAGAGTACTGGAGTGGGGTGCCATTGCCTTCTCCATAAGTAGCTTCAGTTGTGTCCAGTTCTTTGTGACCTCATGGACGGTAGCCTCCCACGCTGTTCTGTCCATGGGATTCTCCAGGCAAGAATACTAGATTTGGGAATACTAGATTTTCTTGCTTTCTTCCAAGGGTTCTTCCCAGTCCCTGGACTGAACCCAAGTTTCTTATGTCTGGCGCCACCTGGAAAACCCATAAGTATTGATGGCAATGCAGTTACTTCCTTCATCTTGTTCCATTACAGAAAGTGTTACAAAGTCAAAACCCTAATAAAATCACATGTGCAATGTAAAGAATAGAAATGATTGCTGTATAAATACATATTGTTGGACCTTCAACAGGCACTACAAAAGTCTGTGGCAAACTGGAAAGCAGACTCCATTTAGAAGTATATTTGTTATCTACAGCTACTTTTTCCATATGGTAATTGAATTTCACCCACTGCTGCCAGATCTGTTGAGTTTATTTCTTTTAAAAAGTTGGAAAATTAGAAAGAAAATAAAATCTTCAAATTTTAAAATACAGAAATAAACATTTTTATGAGCAAAACAAGCATATCTGCAAGCTAAATATGCCTCATGGGGTGTTTTGTTTGTTTTTGTTTTCTTTTTTTAGTATTCAGAGTATATTACCAAGCAAATTCCTAGGAAATTAAACTAAAACTCATTATTTCCCTACTTGTTCATGCAAGCAATAAAATCAGAAATCCTAAGCAGTGAAAAGTAGCCATTTTAAACAAAATAACACATAAGTAATTGAGAAAACACTATATTCAGACAATTTCTAAAAAGCAATATATACTAATTTCCTTTATGTTCATAGAAAACAGTTTTTATTTTTTTTCCTTCTGATTCTAATTTCCTTTAAAATTCAGTGGTCATTCTTAGTTCAAAAACAGTTAAATAAACATGGATGGTTATCACACCCCCTTCCAGAATCTAATGAAATCATGTAAATATTTTTAAAAATCAGCACAGAGATTTCCTTGGTGGTACAGTGGTTGAGAGTCTGCTTCTGATGCAGAGGACACAGGTTCCATCCCTGGTACGGGAATTGGGGTCCTACATGCTGAGGGGCAACTAAGCCTATGAGGCAACCACCGAGCCCTTGCACTCTGGATCCTGGGTGCCACAAAGAGGATCCTACATGCTGCTGCTAAGACCCGATGCAACCAAATAAGTAAATAATTTTTTAAAAAAAATCAGCACAAAATCCAGTTTTGAAAAAACATTAAGCATGCATTCTAAGTACACAAACAGGTATTTCTTGAAATATCACGCATATGATGAGTACAGAAATTGCTAAATTCAATAAAAACAGAAACCTGCTATACTGAACAAGCAAAAAAAAAAAAACAAAAAAAAACAAAAAACAACAGTTTCTCTTTCCCCTGTCCACTCACTGCCCAACCTCAAATAAACAAAAAGAAAAGAAAAAGAATGAGTCTTTCCATCTTCACAGAATACTTAAAAGATGAGAGATAAGGAATCAGAAGTTTTTGTTATTTTTATTTCTTCTGTTTATTTTGTTTTCTTTTCGTTATTTATTTTTCGAAGTGGACCTGATGTTCCTGACAGGGTAAATGTTTAAAGGTTATGAAACAGTCGTCCCTAAAACTATATGCACAGCAATCTAAATTAGAGAAATAATGTATCTGAAAACACCCAGGGTAGATCTTGAGACCTAGAAAAAACCTGGATACCGTGCCCATAGGAAATGGCTTTTTCTGCATTCCTTTAAAAGCAGCCTATGATGTACACCACCAACACACTATTAGCAGAGCTCCTTTAGTTATTGCCAGAGGAGCAAAACGTATTGCTTATCCTAAAGAAATAAATGTAAGCAAAGCATATGTCTCAGAAGAAGCCCATATTTGTAAATATTAGCAAACAGTTATAGATAAAATTGAAGTTTCCCAGGTGGCACTAGTAGTAAAGAATCCACCTGCCAATGCAGGAGACATAAGAGACCTAAGTTCAATCCATGGGTAAGGAGGATCCCCTGAAGGAGGGACCAGCAACCCACTCCAGTGTTCTTGCCTGGAGAAGCCCATGGATAGAGGATTCTGGTGGGCTACAGTCCTTAGGGTAGCAAAGAGTCGGACAAGACTGAAGTATCTTAGCACACAAGCAGGCATAGATAAAATTGCTTGATATTTGGGGGAAGTCAATAGTATGAAAGGAAAAAAAAAATACTTTCAAGGAAAGAACAAAGAATGCTGGGAAAATAGCAGAATTTTATGTAAATAAAATTAATACCCTCAAAATAACTTACAATAACATCTCATGCAAAACCAAAATTAAGCTGTTATCAATAAGATTGGCCAGATTTTTTTAAAAAACTAAAGAATACAACTTTTTGAAGCAAAAAATCCTGAGCAGCAATTGTCAAAATTTATTACAGAAAGTCAAATAGATTTTAAAATATGAAAAAGTAATGCACAGGGATAATTGATTCAATCCAATAGAAGTTACAGAGAGAGGGAAAGGAGATAAGTAGGACAGGGGAAAAAAATCCCTGTGCTAATGAATTTCATAAATCTTCAATAAAGAAGACATATATTCTATCATAGGAAGAGGAAAAACAGAAAGCAAAAACTCATGTGTTTACATACATCTTGGTGTGCTTACTAAATGCAGAGATCATAGAAACATTGTTCATAGGAGTCTTTGGGGAAGGAATTAATTCCAGTCCAGGAGACTAAAAGATGAGTCTGGAGAATTCTGTGAGAGCAGAAATAAAGGAAGCATTCACAACAAACAAGATATGTCATAAGTGCAAAAGGATCAAACTTAAGAGTCTCCAATGGTCAGATAGTTTGAACAGCAAAATAAGTAGCAGCAACACTAATTATAACCCATCAGATAAATATATATAAAATTATACTATTAATACATGAATAAATAGATAGAGGAGAAGGGACACCTCTCTCTTATTGAAGAATTCCATCCATTTATTTTGAAAGAAATGAAGAAAAATAGAACACCACTGTTGTANTCATTAGAACACCACTGTTGTAATTGTTGCAAGACAAGAACTTGAAGAGATGGAATCATTGCAACATCTCAATCTGTCTCTTTCAAAATGCCTATTAATTGCAAAGGGAAAAGTAGACATTTTGCAGTGGAAAAGGCCAGAAAATACAATGATGGAGGTGACTTAAAGGGCACTAGTAGCATGTAAATAAAATCTGGTAGGAAAAGTAGCTTACATTATAACTGTAAGATACATAAAATTTAAGTTGGAAGAGAGTCTGAGATTTAGGCCAAAGATCTGTGAGTTACAAAAGGAGTACATTTATCTTTAAGTGTTGATTCCCTTAGACTTATAACAATCCTTATCCCCAAAATGATTGAATTAATTAAAAGAGTCTTCAGGCAGCTAGAGAATATATCAAATTTTCAATAGTCAATAATCCTGTTCTCTGTCATTCTCCTTAAAGTTATGAAGAATATTTCTATGTTAGTAAAATGAGTTGAAGTAACTCAAATAAAAGATCAAGTATATCTTTTTGATTTGTAGAAACATAATCATTAAATAGCTGTGCAATTTTTCTGTTTTAAAACCTGAGGAGACTCTTTTTCTCCTTTTGTGTATTACACATACAAACTCCAGCAAACAGACTCCAACCTACTGGAAAACCAGTACATTCTTTAGACACCTTAGAGATTAGCATCAGATTTTTGGCCTTTAATTGGCAGGATTTTCCATTTTGTATCACAGTTTGTATCACAATTCTATAACAGCCCATGGAGTCAATCATGAATTCTGTGAAGAAAAGATGTGGAACCAAATCTTAAAATTCACTTTATGTCTTTGGCATAGATGATAAACCATGTAAGGATTTATTCTTAATATTAAACTATGCGAACCTAGACAATGTATTAAAAAGCAGAGGCATCATTTTGCTCACAAAGGTCCACATAGTCAAAGCTATAGTTTTTCCAGTTGTCATGTATGGATGTAAGAGTTGGACCATACAGAAGGCTGAGCTCTGAAGAACTGGTGCTTTTGAACTGTGGTGCTAGAAAAGATTTTTGAGAGTTTCTTGGACTGCAAGATGAAATCAGTCAATCCTGAAGGAAACTAATCCTGAATACTCATTGGAAGGACTGAGGTGGAAGCTGAAGCTCTATTATTTTGGCCACCTGATATGAAGAGCCAACTCACTGGAAAATATCCCGATGTTGGGAAATATTGAGGGCAGGAAGAAAAGTGAGCAGCAGACACTGAGACAGCTGGATGGCATCATCAACTCAATGGACATGAGTTTGAGCAAACTCTGGGTGATGGTGAAGGACAGGAAAGCCTGGTGTATTGCAGCCCATGATTACAGAGTCTAACACCACTGAGTGACTTAACAAAAACAACATGTGCCTTTCCCCCTAGGTAAGTGTATATTTCTCCTAATTTTGCAAAAGTATTCAATTCAGTCTAAAGATGTTATAAATCTATTTCAAGTTATATTCTACCTGCTATTCTATACTACCAAATATTTTATATGAGGTTCCCTGCCATTTTTCTAAAACTGAACTATATCTCCTGCTTTAGAAAGGCCTTGAATCACATTGCTTACTATGATGATATATCTTCAAATTTAATATAAGTTGTTCTACCAACAGAATATAATGTTATCAATAATATGGTAGATGCCATAATAACTCAATCATTTCAAAGAAGAAACAAGCAGGCATGGATTTCTTTTGGAGTAAAATGGCTTGGCAAAGAACATAGCTAGGAACAGACATACTAAATCATTTGATTGAAATTTGGATACCGTAAAAGCTAGCATCAAAGAGTTTTAAGTCAAGCATATTTAGGTTTATTTGTTGTGGCTAATTGAAAGATTTTTTTCTCTGTTCCTTAACCAATAAAATGCATTATTAAATGGGTAGAGTTAATTTTATGCTCATAATAAAAAATTACTAAATTACAAATTTAGCTTTGGTTTCAAAATCTTTAAAAACAATAAAAATTTAACATTATTTCTTTTGACTATATGTGGTTTGAATATGCATGTACTGTGCTTAGTCACTCAGTTGTGTCTGACTCTGTGACTCCAGTGGCTATAGCCCTCTGTCCATGGGATTCTCCAGGCACGGATACTGGAGTAGGTTGCCATTCCCTTTTCCAGCAAATCCTCCCACCCCAGTGATCAAACCCAGTTCTCCCACATACAGTTGGATTCTTTACCATCTGAGCCACCAGGGAAGACCTATGAATATGCATATATATGTACAAGTGTACACATATATGTGAAGAAATATAGACTATGAAACTTTTTGGTTCGAATAATATATTGCTTTTTTTCCCCCTTAACAAAATGTGGGAAAGTGAAAGAAAGTGAAGTCGCTCAGTCGTGTCTGACTCTTTGAGACCCCATGGACTGTAGCCTATCAGGCTCCTCCGTCCATGGGATTTTCCAGGCAAGAGTGCTGGAGTGGATTGCCATTTCCTTCTCCAAACAAAATGTGGGATCCCCTCTTAAATCCTAGTGCCTAATTCTGCATTATTTTTTGCAGCAATAGATTTCAATGGGTACACTTCTACTTGGGCTCCAGTATCACTGCAGACAGTGACTACAACCATGAAATTAAAAGACATACTCATTGGAAGAAAAGCCATGACAAAATTGGACAGCATGTTAAAAAGCAGAGATATCACTTTGCCAACAAAGGTCCATATAGTCAAAGCTGTGGTTTTTCCAATAGTCATGTACAGATGTGAGACTGGACCATAAAGAATGCTGAGCTTTGAAGAAATGGTGCTTTTGAACTGTGGTGCTGGGGATGATATTTGAGAGTCCCTTGAGTCTGAGTGAACTCCGGGAGTTGGTAATGGACAGGGAGGCCTGGCGTGCTGCAATTCATGGGGTCACAAAGAGTCGGACATGACTGAGCGACTGAACTGAACTGAACTGAACTGGACAGATAGAAGATAAAACCAGTCAGTCCTAAAGGAAATCATGCCTTAATACTTATTGGAAGGACTGACACTGAAGCTGAAGCTCCAATACTTTGGCCACCTGATGCGAACAGTTGACTCATTGGAAAAAATCCTGATGCTGGGAAAGCCTGAGGGTAAGAGGAGAAGGGGCAACAGAGGATGAGATGGGTGGATGGCATCATCAACCCAATGGGCATAAGTCTGAACAAACTAAGGGAGATAGTGAAGGACTGGAAAGACTAGTGTGCTGCAGTCCATGGGGTTGCAAAGTGTCAGACATGACTGAGGGACTGAAAAACAATTCTTCTTTTCTTATAACAAATATTGATTTGGTAGGTCTAATATGTATAGTTTTTCATCAGTTGCCTTTGTTTATTCAACAAATTTTCTAATAACCCCTTTTCTGTGGGATAATAGATTTCAAAGCATTATACAGATGATGAAATTATGACTCTGATGCTCAAGAAAATCATTCATAGTAAAACAACTGTTTGAAATAAAAAGGCAAGACTTCAGTCAGGATATCTAAATCCACAGTATACTGATAATTACTGAATTGTGACTTAATCCATATCTCTCACAAATACAAGTACCTTTTAGCTTACATATGGCATCCTCAGTTTGTTTGCCTTTTTAAACTATTTTATAAGGATGTGAGAATTGCACCATGAAGAGGGCTGAGTGCTGAAGAACTGGTGCTTTCAAACTCAGGTGCCTGAGACTTGGACTGCANGGAAAAGACTCTGATGCTGGGAGGGATTGGAGGCAGGAGGAGAAGGGGACAACCGAGGATGAGATGGCTGGATGGCATCACTGACTCGATGGACGTGAATCTGAGTGAACTCTGGAAGTTGGTGATGGACAGGGAGGCGTGGCGTGCTGCGATTCATGGGGTCGCAGAGTCGGACACGACTGAGCGACTGAACTGAACTGAACTTCGTTATTATGGACAGCATATGTTAATGAAGAATATATTTAACTAAATTAAAATGTTTCCTTTTTCATAATCAACTTCCATAGAACAAATCTATAATGTTAAGGAAACTAAAGCACCGTGTATGATTTGCAAGTTGTCTTTTCAGAGTTTTCCTAGAAAACTTTTTGACATGTAAACTTACACGCTGTACAACAGAGGGAGAGAGAGAGAGACGTTCCAAAAATATTCTTTATTTAAGAATTGAAACAGTATTTTTTTAAACTATGTCAATTTCTAATGAAATGATGGTCCTTTTCCTATACAGCACAAATGTATCCAACCTAGTGAATCACATAGCATCTGAAAAAGAGCATTATTTGTTTTAATTACTAATTCCAAAGCACATTGTGTATGAGCAGATGTTTGTGACTTTTGCTAAGCAATTAAAAGATATTAACACAGCTGAGTTTTGCACCTGATTGGAAAGATCAACAAAGTGGTTGTCAAGATTTACAAAACTTGACAGTTGGTCACTGGGCACAACAATCTTCATGAACTAAGGCTATTCACAGGTATTCCATTGTCCTCATGTAAAAAAAGAAACAAATGCAGATTAATAAAAATCAGTGATGGGTAAAGCCCAAATTCAAATTTCTGATTTATACTGCTAGGTAAGCAGAGGTACACTCAGTACAAATGAGGAGCCTAGCTGTGGCCAACTATTACAGAAATTATTGTACCTGGAGAAATTCCTAGAATATCATGTGTCTCTGTATATCTCAGTTTCCTTGTTGAAATATTTGTCTTCACTAATCATATGTACATTGAATTAGATATACTTGTTTACCCTAAAGATACTTAATCAATGTTAACATTTCTCTCCTTAAAGGAAAAGAATAAGCAAAAATAATATTGAAGTAAAGAGGACAAAGGGATACTTATACTAACAAAAAATGCTTACATATTTTATATGTTCTATATTATAACAAAATTATTACAGATTGGAAATGCAATGCAAATTTAATACCATAAAAATAAGTTAATTTCTTTCAATGTTACACAATTTTCAGTTTCAATTTTATATCTACATGTTAGACTTAAATGCTTTCATCTTTATGTCTTAGAATATTAATAATTTGTCTCAGTTATGTTACTGTTTTTATAGAACTTTTTATACAATGCAGAATTTTAGTAAATATTCAAATTATTTCAAAGCAAGCACATACACATATGTGTATATGTACATACGGATAAATACAAATATATAAGCTTAAATATGTTTTGGTCACATTCATGTCAGAGTTACAACTTTCACTAAATTATTTATTATTCAAAAATACTTACTGATTGCTTTCTATATATCAGGTTCTATTGTGGGTGCCAGGAACAGTTTCAGTGGTTGCTGAAAGAAAGGAAGATAAGTACATATTTAGCATAACATCAGGTAATGACAAAAATGCAATGAAAATTAAGCAGGGTAAAATAGGGGAAAGTGGTGGCAGGGTGGAACATTTTTCTTTGGATAGAATTCTCAAAAGAAGCATATTTGTTGAGAGAAAATTTAAGGGGAAATATGACAGTATTTCCAACCTTGAATAGTCACTGGAAGGACCAATGCTGAAGCTGAAACTCCAATACTTTGGCCATCTGATGCAAAGAGCCAACTCACTGGAAAAGTCCCTGATGCTAGGAAATATTGAAGGAAGAAGGAGAAGAGGGTGATAGAGGATGAGACGGTTGGATGGCATCACCAAATCAATGAACTTGAACTTGGATGAACTCTGGGAGATGGTGAGGGACAGAGAAGCCTGACGTGATGAAGTCCGTTGGGTTGCAAAGAGCTACGCGATTATCTAGAGGGAGTGGCTTCAGGGTAAAGATTATTGCTCAGCGAGTTCATGCTCAGTTGCCTGCAACACTTTGCAGCCCCATGACCTATAAGCCCACCAAGTTCCTCTGTCCACGGAATTATTAGACAAGAATATTGGAATGAGTTGCTGTTTCCTACTCCAGGGAATCTTCCCTATTCAGGGATCAAACTTGTGTCTCCTAAATTGGCAGGAGGATTCTTTACCACTGAGCCACCTGGGGCTCAAAGATTAACAGTTGGAAATTAAAGAGCTGCACCTTTCTAAGCATGCCTGTGTGAGGAAAAAAGAAAAGAAAAGAAAAAAAAAAAAAACAGTATGGTAAGAGCACCATAAACAAGAGGAGTGTTATGTCAGATTAAGTTGGAAAAATAATATAGTGAGTCTTTCTAGAACATGAAATAACATTCTATAAGCTCCTTCTTTGATCCATCTAGGACTTCAACTCCATCACCTAAAATCTGGGAGTCTACTGTTCCTGTGTGTTCCCTTTTCCAATATTATGGGCTGGAAACTCTCAAGCCAGTGGCAATCATCAGGCTCACTTTGCTTCTTTTATTTATTTATATCTCGAGTCTCAGGGGTTGGTATACTTCATTGCCTGATATCTAGTTACTTGAAGACTACTGTTTCACATATATTGTCCAATTGAAAAAAAAAAAAAAGTTTCAGGTGGGAGGACAAATTGAGATGCTATAAGTCTATTTTTGTCAGAAAGTGAAAGTTGAATCAGAAGTCAAAAACATTTGAAACGTCAGCAGCAACTTATTTTGAAATGAAATTCTAAAACACTAACATAACTGTAACATAAAAAAAGAATAAAATAGCCAGGGATAATTTAATAAAATATATATAAGATGGCTATACTTAACAATTATAAAATATGGCTGATAAAAAACAAATAAGGCCATATAAATAGAGAGGTATATTTGTTTGTGTATTGGGAGAATCAGCTTTATGTCATTGTTTTCTAATTTGATGTATGGTTTATTATAATTCCAATACTTTTGCCAGCAGCTTTCTTGGGATAGACATTGACCAGCTGATTCTGAAATATGTGTGAAAATACAATGAATATAAGATATACAAGGGGGGGTTCAGGATGGGGAACACGTGTACATCTGTGGCGGATTCATGTTGATGTATGGCAAAACCAATACAATATTGTAAAGTAATTAGCCTCCAATTAAAATAAATAAATTTAAATTAAAAAAATTTAAATGGAGATTTAATTCCTAGCTTGAAAAAAAGAAGTCTACAAAGTAATCATGTAAAATAACAAATTTAGGAAAGTCACACTTATTGATATCCAGCCTGATATAAAGCTGTAGAAAATTAGAGTAATATCAACAGAAAGATTGNNNAGAAAGATTGACAAATAGAACAGAGTGAATAGAGAAACCACAAATAGATCATACTTCTATGACCATTTGATTTGTGACATAATTTATTTTCTCCTTTAATTTAGCTCAAGCACTCCAATGGGGAAAGAAATGGCATTTTAAAAATGGTGCTAGAACAGGTGGGTAGCCACATGTAACAAAAATGAATTTTGAATCCTACCTTATATAAAACATAAAAATTAATCTAGTATAGATCTTAAACATATCAGTTAAATTTATAATTTAAACAATTATAGACTTTTACAATTTGGGCAGAACAAAAGTTTTCTTTTAATTCCAAATTATATACTTTTTGTTTTATTTATTCACTAATTTACCTGGTGGATAGTTGCTTTAAAAGTTGTGGTGGTCTCTGCAGTACATCAGTGCAAATCAGTCAAAACTGTATATATATCTGCTCCCTCATGAGCCTCACTCCCCTACCCATTCCACCCCTCTAGGTTGTCACTAAGTGCCAGGCATAAATGACATTTAAAAATAATAAGCTAGACAAAATCCAGAGAAAAAAATTAAATGTCATATAAAAGATTAGCTCTAAGCCAAACAAATATTTTTGAAACACATACTTGACAAAGATTGTTGTTCAGGATGTACATAATAAAAACCCCAGTAGCCTAATAAAATAAGCTAGAGACTTTAAAAGACACTTCACAAAGAATATACGTGAGTGGACAGCAAAGCATACACACACAATAGTCAACAGTTTATTATACTGTAATTGCAAATTTAGGTAATAATGACATATCAGTATATAGTCATTATAATATTAAAATTATGAAAACATGGCTAAATGGCATCATGGACTCAGTGGACATGAACTTGAGTTAGCTCTGGGAGTTGATGATGGACAGGGAAGCCTGGCATGCTGCAGTCCATGAAGTTGCAAAGAGTTTGACACGACTGAGTGACTGAACTGAACAATAAAAAATATTAAGAACAGTCTAGAACAGTATAATATTTACTCACAATTTCTATTCAATATTTATAGTAGTTTCTTAAAAAGAGAAAGCAAAGAATACCATTTGCCTCAACAATTCTTCTTTTAACATGCACTTTAAATAAAGGGGAAAAACTGTCTTAAAAATTAGGCAAGAATGTTAAACACCAGGTTTATTAATATCATCCCAAACTGGGTATATAGAATGAATAAGCAAAATCTGATATATTTATACAATGGAATGCTGTTAATCATTATAAATGAGTTAACTATTGATTCACACAAAATAGATATCTCAAAAGTGCTAAGTGAATGACCATGCAAAGATGATATAATGTATAAATCCATTTACATGAAATTTTAAAATGAAACAATTTATGATAGAAAAAATTAAAAGTGGTTGCCTCTGTGTTTAGGGGTGAGAAATAAGACTTAACAAGTTTTCTGAAGAGTTGACAGTTTTCTGAAAGAAGCAGTGACCCCACAAGAGACTGACCCAGACTTGCCCAAGATGTTCAGGAGTCTCCGGCACAGGCGTGCATTTGTGGTGGCTTGTTGCAAGGTCAGGGGCACTGAGTGTAGCAGTGCATGCATGGAAACTTTTGATGGAGGTCACCATTATCTTCATTACTGCACCATAGTTTGAAAGCGAAGTTCCTCAGTCGTGTCCGACTCTTTGCGACCCCATAGACTGTAGCCTACTAGGCTCCTCCCTCCATGGGATTCTCCAGGCAAGAGTACTGGAGTGGGCTTCCATTTCCTTCTCCAAGGGGTCTTCCTGGCCCAGGGGTAAAACTTGGGTCTCCTGCATTCCAGGCAGACGCTTTAACCTCAGCCACCAGGGAAGCCCACCATAGTTTGGCCCTAGGTAAACAGCAGGGAGGGAACACAACTCCACCCATCAACAGAAAATAGGATTAAAGATTTACTGAGCATGGCCTCCTGTATCAGAACAAGACTCACTTTCCCCCTCAGTCAGTCTATCCCATTAGAAAGCTTCCATAAGCTTCTTATCCTTCTCCATCAGAGGGCAGACAGACTGAAAACCAAAATCACAGAAAATTAATCTATCTGATCACATGGACCACAACCTTGTCTAACTCAATTAAACTATAAGCCATGCCTTGTAGGGCCACCCAAGACAGGCAGGTCATGGTGAAGAGTTCTGACAAAATGTGGTCCATCGGAGAAGGGAATGGCAAGTCACTTCAGCATTCCTGCCTGGAGAACCCCATGAACAGTATGAAAAGGCAAAAAGATGGGACACTGAAAGATGAACCACCTAGGTCAGTAGGTGCCCAATATGCTACTAGAGATCAGTGGAGAAAGAACTCGAGAAAGAAGGAACAGACAGAGCCAAAGCAAAGACAACACCCAGTTGTGGATGTGACAGGTGATAGAAGCAAAGTCCAATGATGTAAAGAACAATACTGCATAGGCACCTGGAATGTCAGGTCTATGAATCAAGGCAAATTCAGTTCAGTTCCGTCACTCAGTCGAGTCCGACTCTCTGCAACCCCACAAATCACAGCATGCCAGGCCTCTCTGTCCATCACCAACTCCCTGAGTTCACTCAGAATCACGTCCATCGAGTCAGTATGCCATCCAGCCATCTCATCCTCTGTCGTCCCCTTCTCCTCCTGCCTCCAGTCCCTCCCAGCATCAGGGTATTTTCCAATGAATCAACTCTTCACATGAGGTGGCCAAAATACTGGAGTTTCAGCTTTAGCATCATTCCTTCCAAAGAAATCCCAGGGCTGATCTCCTTCAGAATGGACTGGTTCGATCTCCTTGCAGTCCAAGGGACTCTCAAGAGTCCTCTCCAACACCACAGTTCCAAAGCATCAATTCTTCGGTGCTCAGCCTTCTTCACAGTCCAATTCTCACATCCATACATGACCACAGGAAAAACCATAGCCTTGATTAGACGGACCTTTGTTGGCAAAGTAATGTCTCTGCTTTTGAATATGCTATCTAGGTTGGTCGTAACTTTTCTTCCAAGGAGTAAGAATCTTTTAATGTCATGGCTGCAATCACCATCTGCATGTGATTTTGGAGCCCCCCAAAATAAAGTCTGACACTGTTTCCAATGTTTCCCCATCTATTTCCCATGAAGTGATGGGACCGGATGCCACGATCTTCGTTTTCTGAATGTTGAGCTTTAAGCCAACTTTTTCACTCTCCTCTTTCACTTTTACCAAGAGGCTCCTTAGTTCCTCTTCACTTTCTGCCATAAGGGTGGTGTCATCTGCATATCTGAAGTTATTGATATTTCTCCCGGCAATCTTGATTCCAGCTTGTGTTTCTTCCAGTCCAGCGTTTCTCATGATGTACTCTGCATAGAAGTTAAATAAGCAGGGTGACACTATACAGTCTTGGCGTACTCCTTTTCCTATTTGGAATCAGTCTGTTCCATGTCCTGTTCTAACTGTTGCTTGCTAACCTGCATACAGATTTCTCAAGAGGCAGGTCAGGTGGTCTGGTATTCCCATCTCTTTCAGAATTTTCCACAGTTTATNATGCTTTCTAAGGCCCACTTGACTTCACATTCCAGAATGTCTGGCTCTAGATGAGCGATCACACCATCGTGGTTATCTGGTTCGTGAAGATCTTTTTTGTACAGTTCTTCCGTGTATTCTTTCCACCTCTTTTTAATATCTTCTGCTTCTGTTAGGTCCATACCATTTCTGTCCTATATCGAGCCCATCTTTGCATGAAATGTTCCCTTGGTATCTCTAATTTTCTTGAAGAGATCTCTAGTCTTTCCCATTCTGTTGTTTTCCTCTATTTCTTTGCATTGATCACTGAAGAAGGCTTTCTAATCTCTTCTTGCTATTCTTTGGAACTCTGCATTCATATCTTTCCTTTTCTCCTTTGTTTTTCGCCGCTCTTCTTTTCACAGCTATTTGTAAGGCAAATTGGAAGTGGTCAAACAGGAAATGACAAGAGTGATCATAGACATTTTAGGACTCAGGAAACTGAAATGGACTGGAATGCATGAATTTAACTCAGATGACCATTATTATCTACCAGTGTTGGCAAGAATCCCTTAGAAGAAGTAGAGTAGCCATCATAGTAACAAAAGAGTCCAAAAGGCAATACTTGAATGAAATCTCAAAAATGACAGAATGATCTCTGTTCATTTTCCAAGGCAAACCAACCAATATCACAGTAAATCCAAGGCTATGTTCCAACAAGTAACGCTGAAGAATGTGAAGTTGAACAATTGTATGAAGACCTACAAGATCTTCTAGAACTAACACTTAAAAAAAAAAAAAAAAAAAGTCCTGTTCAGTATAGGGGACTAGAATGCAAAAGTAGGAAGTCAAGAAACAACTGGAGTAACATGCAAATTTGGGCTTGCACGGCAGAATGACGCAAGGCAAAAGCTAACAGAGTTTTGCCAAGAGAACACACTGATCATAACAAATACCCTCTTCTGACAACACAAGAGAAGACTCTACACATGGACATCACCAGATGGTCAAGACCAAAATCAGATTGACTATATTCTTTGCAACCAAAGATGGCGAAGCTCTATGCAATCAGCAAAAATAAGACTGGGAGCCAACTGTGGCTCAGATCATGACTCCTTATTGCCAAATTCAGACATAAATTGAAGAAAGTAGGGAAAATCACTAGACCATTCAAGTATGATCTAAATCAAATCCCTTACTATTATACAGTGGAAGTGAGAGCTAGATTCATGGGATTAGATCTAATAGACAGAGTGCCTGATGAACTATAGATGGAGTTTCATGATATTGTACTAGAGGCAGTGATCAAGACCACCCTCAAGAAAAAAGATATGCAAAAAAGCAAAATGGCTGTCTGAGGAGGTTTTACAAAAAGCTGTGACAAAAAGAGAAGTGAAAAGCAAAGGAGAAAAGGAAAGTTAAGTCCATTTGAATTCAGAGTTCCAAAGAATAGCAAGGAGAGATAAGAAAGCCATCCTCAGGGATCAGTGAAAAGAAATAGAGGATAACAATAGAATGGGAAAGACTGGAGATCATTTCAAGAAAATTAAGGATAACAAGAGAACATTTCATGCAAAGGTTGTCTCAGTAAAGGACAGAAATGATATGGAAGCAGAGATCTTAAGAAGAGGTGGCAAGAATACAAAGGAGAACTATACAAAAAAAGATCTTCATGACCCAGATAACCATGATGGTGTGATCACTCATCTAGAGCCAGACATTCTGGAATGTGAAGTCAAGTGGGCCTTAGGAAGCATCACTATGAACAAAGCTAGTGGAGGTGATGGAATTCCAGTAGTGCTATTTCAAATCCTCAGAGATGGTGCTGTGAAAGTGTTGCATTCAATATGCCAGCAAATTTGGAAAACTCAACAGTGGCCACAGGACTGGAAAAGGTCAGTATTCATTCCAAACCCTAAGCAAGGCAATGCCAAAGAATTTTCAAACTACTGCACAATTGCACTCACCTCACATGCTAATAATGCTCCAAATTCTCCAAGTCAGGCTTCAAAAGTACGTGAACTTCACGAACTTCAAGATGTTCAAGCTAGTTTTAGAAAAGGCAGAGGAACCAGAGATCAAATCGCCAACATCCACTGGATCATGGAAAAAGCAAGAGAGTTCCAGAAAAACATCTATTTCTGCTTTATTGACTATGCCAAAGTCTTTGACTGTGTGGGTCACCACAAACTGTGGAAAATTCTTTAAAAAAATGTGAATACCAGACCACCTGACCTGCTTCTTGAGAAATCCGTATGCAGGTCATGAAGCAACAGTTAGAACTGGACATGGAGCAACAGACATCGTACTTGACTGGAGTACATCAAGGCTGCATATTGTCACCCTGATTATTAAACTTATATGCAGAGCACGTCATGAGAAACTGAGCTGGATGAACCACAAGCTGCAATCAAGATTGCCAGGAGAAATATCAATAACCTCAAATATGCAGATGACACCACCCTTATGGCAGAAAGTGAAGAACTAAAGAGCTTCTTGATGAAAGTGAAAGAGAAGAGTGTAAAAGTTGGCTTAAAACTCAACATTCAGAAAACTAAGATCATGGCATCTGGTCTCATCACTTCATGGCAAATAGATGGGGAAACAGTGGAAACAGTGGCTGACATTATTTTGGGGGGCTCCAAAATCACTGCAGATGGTGATTGCAGCCATGAAATTAAAAGACACTTGCTCCTTGGGAGGAAAGTTATAACCAACCTAGACAGCATATTAAAAAGCAGAAACATTACTTTGCCAGCAAAAGTCCATCTTGTCAAGGCTGTGATTTTTCCAGTAGTCATGTATGGATGTGAGATTTGGACTATAAAGAAAGCTGAGTGCTGAAGAATTGATGCTTTTGAACTGTGGTGTTGCAGAAGACTCTTGAGATTCCCTTGGACTGCAAGGAGATCCAACCAGTCCATCCTAAAGCAAACCAGTTCTAAATATTCATTGGAAGGACTGATGCTGAAGCTGAAGCTTCAATACTTTGGCCACCTCATGTGAAGAACCAACTGATTGGAAAAGACCCTGATGCTGGGAAAGACTGAAGGCAGGAGGAGAAGGGGACAACAGAGGATGCGATGGTTGGATGGCATCACCAATGTGATGTACATGAGTTTGAGTAAGCTCCGGGAGTTGGTGATGGACAGGGAGGCCTGGTGTGCTACAATCCATACGGTCACAAAGAGTTGTACACGACTGATTGACTGATCTGAAATGAAGTGAAAGTTTTCTATATCTTGATAGAGTTTTGTGTTATACAGGTATATGTATTTATGAGACCTTATATAATGAAACATTTAATTTTTTGCATTTCATTATATTTAAGGTTTAGCTCAAAAGAAAATTAACTCTCTTGAGAATAATGAATTGAACCTAATTATATTCTGGGATAAGCATCATGATATCTGCAATTTATTTTTAAATGCAGAGCATAGCAAGATAAGTGGTGATATATTAACTGTAGTTTTATGTAGTGAATATGTGAATATTTATGTAAAATTACTTCAACCATACTGTATGCTTGATAAGTTTCATAATATTGGGTTGCCCCAAAATTTTGTTCCTTTATTTTACTGTAGGTGGGAATTGGNGTGGGAATTGGGTAGAGGAGAAAGTTGAAAAATTCTAAAAATTCATTTTCTATGCTATCATGAAAAAATGACTATCCTATTTTCTTATATTTTCTCATTAATTTAGCTCTCATGTCTCCAATTCATGGAAGAATGTGGAAGTAAACAATAATTTTGCCTCAATCCTTTTATACCCATGTGTGCATATGCACAGTAAACAGCAAAGAATGCAGAAGTCCAAGAGCAATATCAACCTCAGTGATGCTATGATCAACAGAAATCCTTCCCCTATTCTTGATTTTGGTAAATGGTTATATCTTATTATTAGTGTCCTATATTCTTTATGTCTTCATAGCTTAAATGATTGGGGTAAAATAGAAGACTGGTTGCTAGTTGCTACAACCTCTAAACACTGGACTCTATGAATAAGTTGTATAATTGAATCAAAGAAATCTCAACTTTGCACACATTCACTATAAGCATCAAAGAATGGTTAAATTGTTTGAGGGAAAAAATGTAAAAATACCTCTGTTTATAAAATATATTGTTATTTTTTACAGCTTTGGTGAAAATAAACTTTAAAGATTTGAATTGAAAAGTCTACTATGTAGAAATTTAATGCAAAGTTTTCTGATTATTTAGAGTGGCAGAAATTTAAAACTTAAAAAAGAATATTTTAATATATTAATAACATCATTTTGCAACACTTCAGGAGAATATATTCAAA